>JAOEJI010387417.1:0-17321 GCA_025448255.1 Umimayanthus chanpuru
ATCGATGGATGGATGAATGAACAGGTGGATGGATGGATGGATGGATGGATGGATGGATGGATGGATGGATGGATGGACGGATGGATGGATGGATAGATGGATGACTGTATGCATGGATGCTTGGTTGAATGGATGGATGGATGGATGGATGGATGGATGGATGAATGGATGGATGGATGGATGGATGTATGTATGGATGTATGTATGGATAAATGGATGGATGGATGAATGAATGAATGAATGAATGAATGAAAGGATGGATAAATGGATGGATGGATGGTTGATGGACGTGTTGGATTGACGGAGCGCCAACATGAAATGATGGATAAATGGAGGGGCACACATGCAACGAATGTGCAAAGTTGGACAATAAATGAATGGAGAGCTAGCCAGCTTGACGGAAAAACGGACAGATTAATTGACGGACAAATGAATGGATAGTATAGAAGCTAGCAATTTCTATTTGCGTATAAACTTAAACAGTACTGTAAGCCAGCGCCAACAATGTATACGAATAAGCTTAGTTTAAACTATTTATGGACTCAACAAATATAGAAAATCAAGTATTCATAAACACGACTGTTAAATCTATCTACCTGTAGAAGCGCGAGGGACACTCGAAGTTATACGAAGGAACATCCAATCCCCCATCACATGACACTCGATGTATCGCACTGCTTATGAGTGTAACGGAATCTAACGTCACATCATGAGGAGTCCACTTGGGCTTCGGCGGGTGCACAACAACCACGTCTGAAGAAAAATCTACACGAGCTAATTCCTTCACAAGCCGATTTGTAGCCAAAAGCTTCTTTATTCTAACGACACCTTTCAACAGATAGAACACATTGCGCATAACCTGTATTGAGTCGCTAATCACTATCACCACTTGACAGCCTTTTCTTCGCAGAGAGTTAAGAAGATAAGGTAAGTGTCGTATACTTGAGATACTGCTTGTAGTCCGTATTCTCTTCATAAATACAAGAGGTGTATAATCTGTGATGTCGCCAAGCAACGAGGTAGTGAGTAAAGAATCGAAAGTATTGTCATGAACAACGGCAAATTTTCTCCACGCAAGTTTCTCCAGTACGTTAGCCAGCATGTCTGCCTTTCTCTCCACGTCTTTTCCAAAGCTGAGACTGAGACTACCTTCGTAAGTTAGTAATCTAGATTGGGGCTGTGGAGAAATAGAAACAACTCAACACTTGATCGAACTGTGAAAGATACATGTACAACACCATAAATTACTGGCATAGTTGTGTTGTTTTGTGCGGGCGTGTGCTTGCTCAGAATCTGACAGTGGTATCACAACGAAGAGTAATAATAATAACAATATTAATAATAATAACAAATATAATAATAATAGTAATAAATCAAATAAAATATTTCCCGTAAAGACCCAACGCTCGAGATTAATAAGTGTTATATTTTATGGCATTTTTTTTTAAAACTACGTTAAAGGGGTACTCCAGTAATCAAAGTCACTTTTCGGAAATTAGCGAACAATTGGCCGACAAAAACGAATTTGTCACTCATTTTGTTCAAAAATGTTTAGAAACGCGCGAAAATGAGCAAAATGTGGTTTTTTAAAAGTGATTCTTCGGAAGTGCTCGGAAATCGTTCGGATTTTGGTACTTGCCATGACAAAAGCTAGCGATGGCACGAGCGGAATTAATTTTGTCCGAGAAGTTGTTACTCGTTTTTCGTTGTTTTACAAACAAAATGGTGTATTTTGGTGTCGTTTTTTGGTTTGTTAAAAACAAAGCAACTAGTTTTAGTTACCAAGATTTTTTTAACAGATCCATTTGTAACTTCTAGGATCTTCTGAAGACTTGCAGGCCGATCAGAAAACCATAATGACTAGTTCGGAGTTCAAGAAAGTTCAATTTGTAAGTTCGATCCGTTTTTGCAGCATTCATGCGCAGGATCTCTTCAAGCAAACATCACTGAGTGAAGTCTGTTCAATGTATTAGCAAAGATACAAGTCGAAAATTGTAGGACTTTGTTCTTTTAACAATTTTTAATTCACTATTAGTGACGTTTAAACATCCAGAAGGCACAGCATAAATATTATTATTATTATTATATTATTATTATTATATTATTATTATTATTATTATATATTACAATATCGTGGATAAGAACTACTAAAGTGTCGTTTGCGATACTTAGAGGCGCGCTGTTATGTTTACGAGGGTCTAGAACACCGCGAAAACGCCAATTTGCAAATATAAGGATCAATGATCTAGAATTAGAGAATGGCTTAATTAGCTGGACTTAGCTGAATATTTTTCTGTAGCAACATGACAACACCATGTAGCACATGCCAGCTTGAACATGGTTGGTGCGAGGTATCATCATATAGCATTTTTTATTGTATACCTTTTTAAATGAATATTCTTTCTATACCGATCTTGAATTTTTTAATAGATTTTATGAATACTTTTCTATATAGTTTTTTTAAATATGCTTTTGTAATTATCTTTTAAACTTGCATGTATTGAGATAAAAGTTATTGTTATATTTATTAGATTTTGCTTGTAATATAGAAAGAATGATTTTTTATGAATAATCTTGTGACAGACTGTATTTGCTGGATTTTAACAAGTGGAATTGTCTAATATTATTATATGGAGCAATAAAGTTGATTATTATTATTATTATTATTATTATTACTATTATTATTATTATTATTATTATTATTATTGTTATTATTATTATTATTATTAGGATTCCCACTGGCTTTGCCGATACATTTGTGTCAAGAAACAAAACCTGATTCGACTAATGCTTTAAAAGTCTGCCAAACTGGCACAATTAAAACAACAGTATCTTGAGGTCTTTAATAATTTTATCAGATACAAAAATTAATAATCAAAAATAAATATATTTAAGTGATAGTTGCAAGTTTTCTAACTTTCAATACACCACCGCAAGTTTTATAAAAGTAAAAGCAAAGACGCGTTATTTTATTGAAGATTCTTACTTTCTAATCAACTTACATTTACAGTTGCAGCGGAGTTAGTAGTTTGAAGGATCCAGACAATGAGACATAGTGATACTGACTCAAAGACCTGTATTTCAGTTTAAAGAACTCATTTTCTTGAAACTGTTTGATCTTCTCTTAGCTCTGCATCGACTTCATGATCAATCACTTCAGTACGGCCATTTTGAACAGGCCTGTAGATTTCACGCTTTTTTTTATAAGAACCAGTAAATTTTGGCCGAGGCTCATCGGAGTGTTTTTAATTTTTTAGGAAATTTCGGTCTCAATTGTTCTGAAGCTGTTCTTATTTTTAAGTACTCATAAGAACAACAACAGTATAAAAATAACTCCTAAAATGTTCCAAATATACCTAACTTGTGACCATCAAGCTGAATAGATCGCAATGGAAATTCGATCGATCGATCTCAACATTTGGAGTATTTCATCAAAAAAATTTCAAAAAAGCGTGTAGGAGTTTTTATCAACCAATCTTTACGTTTTCTGAAGCGGCATCTAAAATTAAGATTAAAACATATCACTTCCAGTTTTGTTTGTGAAAATTAATTATTTACATTCCACACTGACATACTGATTCAGAATAAGTATAAAACATGGTAAACAAGCGCCTATCGCCTACCAACACGAAGGAACTCCATAGCCGAATCACTAGCTTGTCCTTGCAAAAGACAAAACTGATCACAACTGGAACTGTCTGTACTGTACCATCAGCTTTTACTCCAACCTATCAATCATTTAATAAATGTATCCCGTCATATGTTCTGTCCGCGAAGCGCAAGTTTTCTTCAACAATGAGAAACATGCTTCCAAGTTTCCTTGCCGCTCGCCGCCGCTCGAGAAGCTCAAACCGGAAGAATAGTTTTTTTCCGAGAACTACGTCACCGGTGGAACTTTTCTACGTCACTGGTGGAACCTTTCTACGTCACTGGTAAAACTTTTTGTCGGGAATTTTCGGAAACACTCGGTTTTTGCAAACTTTTGCACATTTCTGAACAACTTTAGACAGAATGAGTGGCATATTTGTTTTCTAAGTCAATTTTACGTTAGTTTCCGAAAAGTGACTTTAACCACTGGAGTACTCTTTAACTTCGTGCAAGTTGAAACCTGGAAGCGCTTTACTTCGCGTATCCGGTTATGCGCACGCATAGGTCATCAACAATAACCCGTAAATGCCCGTTACGAGGGAGCCAGACCGCTCAAGAACCAATCAGAAAGCGCGCAGTATCTTTACCGTATGATAAAAGTAATTACAATAATAATAAAAAAATAAATAATTGTAATAATTAATTGTACTAATTATCAAAAATTGTTATGATAATGGTGATAAAACAATAATGATGATGATGATGATAATGATCATTAATTAAAATAATTATAATAATTGTAATAATAGTAAAGTGATGAAATAATAGTAGTAACGAAAAATGTAGTCATAGCCATGATAAGTATTGAGAGTTATTACTCCCACCCTGATCTGGTTTTGGAAAGTTCTTCTCATACTTACTTTCTTGCGGATCCACGGATGGTTGACATATTTCAATCGAACTCCCTAAACCAAGAAATAGTGCGTAAAACATGCAGATGTTGACGCAAGCAGTAACATTAGATTTTTGGGAAAATGTCGTAACCGAACCCCATATAAAGTAGGCTTTGACAGATTATGCTCGTAAAAGTGGAATGTTATGCTACTAGCACTGCTCGTATATTTCTAAAATTATGCCAAAATTATGCTAGTTTTTGCAAATTATGCTTATCGCAGAAATTATGCTTCTTCCTTTAACTTTAAATTTTGTTAAAATAGATTAAACGCTATGCAATAAAAGGTAAGTGGCAAACACATTTATCCTAAAAACTCTAAATAGTAGTGCATAATTCATTACAAAAATTCCTTGACTATCACTGTCTTGCAAAAGATTTGCAGTAATATAAGAAACTAGGAGGCGAGCGCGTACGTTGAGTCCCGTGGAAAAAGTCCTGGGTCACTTTCTGTGGGCCCCAGGTCCTATTTTATTGCAGTGTGACAATCAATAAATCTGGAAAATTGGGGTTTGTTAACTTAAAATTTGCCTGCAACACTGGTTTCGGGCCGAAAGAAACTGACTGTATGATCAATAAATGACAATTTTGTGCTGTAAAACTAGCCAAAAGTGATAATTTTGCTAGCAGTGCTTTTTTCGGAAAATCGATGAAAATTATGCTCGTAATAACTTATTAATGCCCAAAATTATGCTAGCACAGTCTGTCAAAGCCTACCCTAAAGCTATATATTCCGAACCTTCTCGGTAAAATATTAAAATCACTCCCTCCCAGCTTAAAAATGCCTACGTTTTCCAGTAGATATACACCAGTCTGTGAATGAGAGTACATGAATTACATTCATTTGAACTACGGAGAAGAATGAATACAAGAAATCAGTTGCAAATGTTTGCACTTTCAACGTTAGCACGGGTTTACTAGAACTCGCAATTCACTTACCTACCATGAACGAATTATCAATCGCAGGTCTCATAGGTTCGATTCCAGTTAAGGCCTGGATTTTTTTTTATGGCAAACATATTTTCAATACACTTTATTACATTCTGACAAACATTTGCAACTGCTTAAGTTGCAACTAAACTGCGAAGATAATTTCTTTAATTCATATCTATAACTGATCGTTTATAAAAACAGCTCTATAAATCAGTTTATGTCTTCATTGAGCAACCAAGAGTGACAAAAGTTTTTGGACTATGCGGGGTTTTTTTTAATCTTCAGGTTGAAGTTGAGGGATGCAAATCCAACAGCAAATTGACACTTTGTACACAGTATAAAGCGTTCTCCTGCGGATTATTACTATTACTGTTACTGTTTTCCTCCCTCGCAACGAGAAGAAATTAAGCGTCAACCGGGAGACGAATAATAAGACAGTATAAAACTGCCTACTTTGCATCTTTCGTTTCAACTTGAAGATGTAAACTCGTTCGGAAAATGTTAGTGCAATTTTATAACCTTTATCAGACATTTTACCTTGTTTTCAAAACTTATTTTACCTTGTTTAATTTTATATATCAGTAAAATTGCTGCAAAATCGTAGTCTAATCATCATCATCATCATCATCATCATTATCATCACCAACGTCACATTACATAGTATCTATTCATCTACGTAACAATTATTCTACGAAGTGGAGGTAAATAGTGGAATATCTTCGCGGCGAGGTGGATATTTTTCACTAGGCACCGACACTGTTGGGAATAATTGTTTTGGTATAAACCCAACAAGTGAATATCAATTTCAAAAATAATTTAATTTCATCTGAATAAGTTCAAAAAAGCGCGGACAAAAACGTTCCACGTTATCACGCGTGAATGCTAAAAAGTGAATATGGATAAATATTTACTTTTTTTTACCAATCCGGAGCGCGCGAAAAGTGATATTAATTTCCTGGGTTTACACTAAAATAAAATAAAATAGATAACGTTTTTTCATATAACCGTGCTTAAAATTAAAAAAAAATTACATTAGCATTTGTTTGTAGAAAAAAACAATACTCATTACTAGCTATAATAAGCAGCTACATTTGAAAACGCACGTTTCGCTGCAATTTTTTAAAATGTCGGCCTTATTTATTAGTTTTAAGGGGAAAACCATTTCAGAGAACCTTCTCTCGGTATTGAGAATTATTTTTACTATATAAATTGCCTCCATGTTTTGACCGTGCTTGCAAAAAATTGATTTGTTAAAACTTTCAGGTAAACTATCAATAAAATGAAACACTAGTTAATTGCCAAGATACAACGTCAAGCCTGGTTGTCATATGTCGCAAAAATCCCCGACAGTCCTTCACAGGACTACACTAGCCCGGATGATCAACAAACTACAAACATTAAGGCCCGTTTCAAACGACGCGCTTAGATCGTGCAAACCAAACTGAATTGAGCTCGTTGTTTCAAACCACGTCTTGCCATGTTTGGTCGTGCCATCCAACTAGAACACTTGCGACTACCTTTGGTCAGCGGTGCTCTGGATAAAAACAAGGCGGATCAACAACAAGTTGGCAAAAGTAAAGTTTAACTGAAACCACGTCGTGCCACAGTCGGGTAGCACGACAGAGGTTGTCGTGCTGCACGACTCCGGGTCGACATGGTTTCAAACGTAGACCTTCAGTTGAGCAATCGTCGAACTTTAATAACGACGCGACGATAGCACGACCGAAGCGCGTCGTATGAAACGGGCCTAATTAACTCGCCTGGGTTCAGACAAAAGACCTTTCACTGCATATCTTACGAAGAAATACTCGACAAGATTATGTGCGTGTTTATTTTACACATCGTAATTTTGATAGCCTCAGTTCGTGGCGAAGACATTGAAACCAACACATTTTATAACTGTAAACTAAAAGGAAACTGGATTGAAGTCAAAACAAAGCAAATCAACAAAATAAGATAAGGTAAAGGCGTCCTTGAATTATTAAAATACATTGTCCGATTAGATCAATCCCCTGCCGATGAAAGTCGTATAGAATTTAATAGGTATTGTCTGTTGCAGCAACATGGAAGAGAAATCATCAGACACAAACTAGCAGTTGATTTGGCTTGTGCAATGAAGTTTTCGTAACAGGCAGCTACTCTTTCGTTACAAACGGCCAAATCAGAACAAAGAAAACTGTTCTTAGTTTTGAAAACACGTGTATGATTGTGGAAGTATCGGATTTCTGTAGTTTTTTGATACACACTCTTTTTTTAAAAGAACGTTCAATTTTTGGGCTGACTGTTCTTAAATAGTTTGAGGATTTCAGCCTCAAATGTTCTAAAAATTTTCTTAAACATAATTGTTAGTACTGGGTTTACATGTGTTAAGTTGTAATCGCAGGCATAAATACGCTTTAATAACTAGCCGCTACACTGGCCGTAAGAAAGAAATCAGTACAACGATAAATAAATAAGATTTAAAAGCAAAGTTGCAAATGCATAACACTCTATGCGATGTTGCACTGATAAACATTAGCCGAGAAACAAACTATTTCCATGATGGTTTTATGTACATAGCATCCAAAAATATATAAGTTCTTCGCCTTTCCCAGCTTCCGTATGTTCTTAGCATGTTCTTAAATTTTGGACATTTTTCAGTCTCATGTTCTTATAAAAAACGTTCTTTCAAAAAAAGAGTTTATTTGCGCAAAGACTCAGGGTTGCAACAGAAGAAAAACATTCTTTGAAAACTTGAGACTTTTGTTATATTAACTGTCGAACTGATATTACTGACACGGCAGAAGTGGGCCTCAAAAATGAATGCAAAAATAATTGACAATGTAAATACAATTTGATTTTGATAATTTTTGCTCAAACAATAGAAAACGTGTAGAAAGGAAAGAAATGCTAATATCAAAAGATGTGTTGGTTCAAGATTTTCAGTTTTAATTATATGAACAACAACAAATCAAGAGTCGATCGGAAGACTTTTGTTACAATGACAATGTTACATTAATCAACTCATTGTTTACAGATTGAACAAAAATCTATTAAGCATTGATTAAAAATATTGATAAGATGTCTGCAAATAAGAGTTAAGCAAAAATCTATTAAGCATTGATTAAAAATATTGATAAGATGTCTGCAAATAAGAGTTAAGCTCTTTTTTTTTGCTGTATATTCAATGTAACCACTCATGTCGACAATTTGATCCAATATATAAATGTAAATACTATATTGATCAGATGAATGAATAGCTGCTGAAACAATTTTAAAGCATTCTAATTATTGGGAAAATAAAAATAAATTGTTCGACTCTTAGGAAAAAATATATCTCTTGATTCACTGGGAGTGGGTGATACAATGTTTCATGCAACCCTGTTGTGCCTAAAAACCTGATATCGTATAACATGACTCGTTATACGACTCTTAATGCCATGGTCACTGCGGTAACACGCTACTGAAAAATTTTGAACCATCTTCATAACTCGCAACATGTTGCCATCAGAAATGATGTGCTAAAAATTGCTTTAAACACCCTGTTCCTCTAAGTCGATATTTTCACATCACCTAATACTGCTTATACTAGAGGTACCGTGGCAAACTTGGGAGATCATTTCAAATTTGTGCTTTGACTATTAATTTGTCTGCGTGTGTATAACACTGTAACAAGGAACACCCAAAATAGTTCTGCTGTTTCAGCACCCGCACTTATTTGCTGTCTTGAGGAAAATAGAACTGTACATGTTCAACCGTTGGTGATCGAACTACACTACCAACAAATTGAAAAAGAACCTCGGCCAAAATCGCCAGGTTTTTGTGTTTGAAACAGCGCATATATCTAAATTCTGACACTACAAAGTACGAGATAAAGGTTGTATAACATTGCAATAATAGTAAGTGTTTTCATGCTACTTGCACATGTATCTTTAGGTATTTATCCACTGCAGTTTTAAACCGCACTAAAACGGCAGAGCCGACATCAAAATGATTGTTAGTTTTGTATATACAACATGCTGTGTTTTGCATTGTATATTTGGATAACATTTTACATAAGAATTATATTTTAAACATGGACATGTACATATTCATTTCAACAAAGCATATGAACCGTGTTTTTATATTAAGATAGAAATTAAATTTTAGTGTAAGTGTTAAAACGTACCTGGGCAGTTGTCATGATGACTGGTATTTTGTTGGCAAATCCGTATTCCGCAATTAGCTTCCCGATGTTAGAGGAAAACGCACTGTACACAATTGCACAATATTTAGTTTCCTTGAAAGCACCATCTAACTCGTGGAGACTTTGCAGGGTAGAAAAAGAGTTGTTTATCCATAGAGGAAAGGCAGAAATCTTGAAGACACACAACGACGGACCACGTCCACGGCTTTGTGCCGCTTTCTCGAACTCCAAGTTTTGCAAGCGTACCTCGTGTTCAAATGCTCTCCATAATCGCTCTCCATTTTCGTCGAATATTGCTAAAATGTTGATGGACCTTATTGAAACAGCTGTGCTTTGGGTGTTCAGTATACATAATACCGTAATCACAAGTCTTAGAACTGCCCACATACTAACATCGCAACTGCTTTCACGCCTCCTTCAACAAGGCAACAACAGACTGCAAGATGAAAGAAGCAAATTATCTCAGATTTGAATGCTTGAAACACGGCAGTATCGCATTATGAACAGAAGCTGAAACTAAATTTGTGGTTTCATCATTTTGTAGTTAACGTAATTTTTTTCATTTGGCTCAGTACATTGCACCGAACAAGTTGATGTTTTCCTTTAAAACCTTTTTTTACAATCGGTTCTGTGATTGGTTAAAACCTGGCAGGTTCGCGTTAATGTTGTGTGAATAATGAAACATTGTTTGGGTTTATTGATCCGTTTTTAAGACTTTCGGCGCTGCTGTTGATATTTTTGCCAGTCATTTCTCGAAAAGTATAATGTCTATCAAGCTCTGTTTGTAAAATACCTGAACTGAAGAAATCGGTACTCGACCAAGAATATAAAACCGACTGGTACATTTCTCGCAGCACGATAGCAACTCTCGCATATAATGATCCAAAGTATGTCTCACAGACCGAACATTCAATTAAACAGTTGTCAAAGGAACTTTAGATGACTGTGAAAAATCCCGACTCAACGACTAACTCAAGGAAGAAGACGCATAGTTATCGAATGAATAATATGGTTAACAACAGGGGCAGTGAGCATCTTTTTTCATCTTCACGTTTTTAATTGATAACAGCTATTACTTACTTTTCTTTGCAACAAAAACAATAATTTGCACTTAAAAGTTCACTTAGCTAGAACCTTTCAGTAACAATAACAATATCATAGAATAACAGTGTTTCAATCATTTCCTATTTTCACGACTCACAAATACGAATATGTTTAATGTTTAATAAGCAGTTGTTATGATTTAAGAGGAATTCGAAATGACAACTTAGAGATCACTTAGCCTTTCAGCAATATCAACTTTCCATATACTTCAATAGTGTGGTTCGACGAACAAAAGTTTAAATAGTGCGCTATTGTCGTTTTCATTAGTCATGAAAAAGACAAAGTCTTGATACAAAGTCTTGATACTCCAACTAAACTACTAATCCCGACTCTAATCCATACCAAAGTTAACTCTAAAAGAAGAAACTAAATATAACAAAAAAAAGAACATTGAAACCCGAAAGCAAAAGCTATGTAAAACCTAGACAAAAGAATTATAACCGGCCGTGTTTTGAACCCACTGATGACCGCTAGTATTCCAGTTCTATACAGCTACCATGCACTACGTCAACAACTCGATTCAATGACGTTTACATTCTATGTTACAAATGGCATGGCTGTTGTTGGAAATGGCATGGACCGTTTACGAAAAGAAAATTGGTAGCGTCGAGTAGCGAGTAGGGGGCCTGAGATAAGAGGGCTAACATTCGCGTCAGCTTCAAGCGCTACATGTAGTTTACAGCGAAAAGACTGTTGTTTGAAATGGCAGTGGGATCGACCATTTACGAAAGGGAAAATTGCCTCTTCGCTCGTAGGCCTTCGGTCGCTCGAACGCCTTTAGCGGAGGGGTTGGCGCAGTGGTTAAGATCTCTGCCTCCCAATCCCGAGGTCCCCAGTTCGACTCCCGGCCTGGTCGAGGGTTGAATATTTGGGTGACCTTCTTTCTCGCTAAAGTTCACTCAGCTTTCCATCCTTCCGGGGTCCGTAAAATGAGTACCAGCATACATGGACTGATTTGAAGCGGCTGCCACTTGCGCCTATGAATAGACTACAATGAAATAAAAGCTACAAAATGAAATTATATGTAGTAAGTAAAGTAGCTAAATCCCGTTTTATTATAATTGCTATACTTGTCGTCGTCGTCGTCGTTCGTTTGATTGCAGCCAGCAAGGGCCGTCACAATGACGGCTGGGTCTCCAACCAGGCGCGGGCTGCGGGATCCAGGGTCTTGATACCCTGGGGAGCTGAGGGGGCACCGAACAGAGGACATGCATTGATAATTAATGTGGTGTACTGTTTGTAGACTACCACACGGGCACCATTCCGAGTCGGTGGCACCAATCTTAGCTAGGAACGAGGCAGTTTTCGCCAAATCCGATCTTAGGTGGTTTAGGCGAACCCAAGCATTGCGGGGAGGTCATGACCTGGTGGCTTGTTAGATGGACGCTCTATAAACTCTGCTGCTGCTGGCAGCCCACTCGTTCGCCCAGCAGTCCTCCAGCCATGATGGTGACAGCGGATTAGAGTTGGCAAGGGCTCCTGCTTGAGTGGAGAAGGTTTCTCGGCGAAGTCGCTGAGCTGGTGCATCAGCTGGAGTTAATTGGTAAAGTACCAGGGAGTCGGGCTGGAAGGATTTCTCCACAAGTTTAAGGACTGCACAGTTCCTCCTGATGTGGCTCGGCGCAATGCCAGCGAGGACAGGTAACATTTCAACAGGGGTTGGTACCAAACAGCCGGTGATCAAACGGAGGGACTCGTTGATAGCAGTGTGCACGAGCTTGGTATGGCAGCTGTGGTCCCAGACCGGAGCAGCGTACTCCGCCGTGGAATAAACGAGGGCAAGAGTAGATGTGCGAAGGGTGGTAAAGTTCGCACCCCAGGTGCTGCCGGCCAGTTTCTTTATCAGGTTCACTCTTTTCCTTGTCTTGTTAGCGACGCCCTGTAGGTGAGGCTTAAATATGAGACTTCGGTCCAGGGTTACCCCGAGATAGACTGGCTCTCGATCGAACTTGAGCTTCGAGCCTTTGTGCATGATGGTAATAGACCTGTTTGCGAGTCGGTGGGCTAGGTGGAATACGGAGCACACTGTCTTGGATTCACTAAGCCGTAGGTGCCACGGGTGGAAGTAGCTGCTTAGAGTGGCCAGGTCTGCCTCAAGAATGCGCTCGATTGAGTCGAAGGTACCGGAGACTCCAATGGCGCTATCGTCCGCATACAGGAACTGCTTCGAGATGGTCGGTGGTATGTCCGCTATGTATACATTAAAGAGGATCGGAGCAAGCATAGAACCCTGGGGGAGACCGCTGCGGGGCTTTCTTTTACGGCTTCGGTCACCAGATGATGTTTCTACATCAAACGACCGGTTTTGGGTCATAGCCATCATAAACCTGACAAGGCTGACATCAGGGAGGATGCGTAGCAGCTTCAGGTATAGGCCACGGTGCCAAAACTTGCTATACTTGCAAACTTCCACTATATGGAGGTGGCAATAAATGAACTAATACCGACTGTAAACGACCTTGACATTTGGACGCACTTTTGTAAAAACGTGTCGCGAACACACAACTCTCTCATAAAAGTTATAAAAATCCCTTTTTCTTCTCTTTCGCATACACCGTATTCATAATGGCGCCCAAACCACCAGGTCGAGGCTGGCCAGGCTTCTTTTTCTACGTTTTGCAGGTTTGCATCTTTCTAAAGCAGCTCCTGGGATATCATTTTCAGTGAGAGCAACAGCCGCAGAATTTGAAGTAGCATTTGCCATTTTGCAATTCTGCAGAAAGGCTATAAGGATGCTCATGGCTGTCCAGCCTCGATCTGATGTCTTCAGTCCGCCATTATGAATACGGTGTATTCCATTAAGATTTACTGGCCCGCTTGGCCTGTAAAATGAGTCCTCATACCTTACCGCATGTTCACATGCTGTCAATATTCACATCAACTGACTCAAAGCCGCTTTCCCTTTCTACGGATAACTGAGGTATCAAAACCTGAAAAGTTAACACTTTTTTTTGGAAAACAACAAAGCTATTTCCATGGACGCGCGTTGGATATGGGCTTTTAGATAGCGGACGAGGTGCGGAGCCGACCAAGTCGGCTACAGTAAGCTCATATACAACAAGCATGAGTGGAATAATTGTTTTTCTAAATAACAAACACTAGATGAAAATATCTCGGATTTTATTTTCTACCGACTCGAGTTTTCCGCCATTTTGAAAGAAAATTTTCCGTTATCAAATTGTCTGTTTCCATATTTTGTCAATCTACAGGATATATGATTTATACCGTGAGTGGAGAGCCAATCAGATTACCAGAACTTCAATATCCAGTGGTATTTAATAAAGCTGTTTATTTACCGTGTAACGCGGACTATAAATGACAATAAATGATCCACGCAAGATTATGACCTAGCTAGAACCAGGATTTGTGTTTCTTCTAGCTTGAACTGGCTTGAAAGCCTTCACCAATCTGGACACAAGCTCAAGAAAGGACAAACTATACCGCTGACCGCCACTCGCCACTCTTCTCTTCTCTTCTCCACTCCCTTTTTTTTACTTTAAATCGAGGTGGAAATGTTCACAATTAAAGTAGTTGATTAGAAGTACATCAACAGTCGCTTTTTTCTATAAAACTTGAAGCAAATAAGAAAGCTCCCAGTACATATCCTCACACTCCTATTTCGATACATATCGGTATACAATACATTTCCTCTAGATCTGCAACAATGGACCTCAGCTGTCACATTAATTTTACCAAAAGTTCAAAATAGAAAGAACGAAAGCCGCCTCATAATTACAGTTTGAGACATTTATTTTTAACTATTCTCGGTCGGGTTTTTCTTCTTCTGTTGACCACCTGCTTCCAACAACATTCAGGTTTTACGCAAAACACCGTTTTTCATAAACTCTAATGCAAACTTCCAATGAAGAAAATCGTTGTGATATACATCTATAAAGTCATGATTTCATGGTCTATTACTATAAATTACTTTTGTGCTCAAACTTGTCCCATCGGTTTGCCTTCTGATTAATAATAATCTTCGACTTCGATCCGTTGATAAGAGAAAAGCTCAAATAGGATCAACAATACTAATTGAAACAAGTGGCACCTGAAGAGAGTTTTGAACGTACTTACCTAAAACTAGCAAACGTTTAAAGTGGCACATATGCTTCTATTTAAAAGTAAGCTTTTCCAATTTTACAAGTAAACAGCTCAGTAACCTTTTAATTTTCTAATCTATGTTAAAAATTCATGAATAAGGTACAAAAGCTCACTTTCCCTACCTTAAATGTTCTTCTCATTAGATTAAACGCTGATTTGTGATCAGCTCATTACTTGTTCCTTTACTTCTTCGGACTCAACTTTATATTTTGCTCTTGGTCTAGATTTTCAACTCGAAATACGGTGCTGTTGAATTTAACGAAAAACAAATGAACTAACAAAGTTATTTTGCATACATCACAAATCTCAATCGTTCTCAAAGTCACTCTCAGCAGGGTTTTTCTCGGCCACCAACCAGAGTTTGTGAAAGAAATTAAAATTGTGACTCAACACACATTAACTTTCAAAATAAACCCTATGCCGCAGGTGATTGTTTTAAAGCCCCGTCAATTTTAATACGCTGTAGCTGGCATTATACAAAGATATTTAATGTAATGATTAAGAAACAAATGTCTTGGTGACTTTGACTGGATGCTAATATGTCGTGAGTAGCAATTTAAAATGAGAAGTACTCCCGCACGAATTTTTTACTGAAATACAATCGAAAATAAAATGTTTGAAATCAAAAAAGCATGTAAACACTAGTTTTTGTACTATAAAGTTTGTTAGTAAACATATTGTAAAAAGGACCAATAACACCATACTATAAAATTCCAGAATTGGATTGAAAATTTTATCCTTGAGGGATTTATTTTCAAGCATTTGTTGTTTGTATAATTTCTGAATAGTTTCTACGCCAAGGCTTTTTCCAAAATCTTGGTAAGTGGATAACTGAAGTCGAATGGAAACAAAACATAAGGCGCTTTTATTTGAAATACACGAATTTTACAGTATCTTACATTTTATCAAGTTTCGATAAAACATTACACAGCCTTGAAAATATTATGATTAGATACCAAGAAAATTATTACCAAGGGTTTTCCAATTTTCTACACCAGAGCCAAATCACTTCCTCAGTAAGAACCATAAAAGAACTCCTATATTTGTTTAGACTTAACAAGTTTCTAATCAAATATTTACCAAATGACCTTGAATCCTAGCCATAAGGCTTGGTTTCCATGTAACAGTACGAGCTATAGACCCCGTGCTGTGACAAGGCCTGTGGTAGGTTAAAGACTCCCAGCGCGACGCGCGAAACAGTGGCTACACTAGAGTTAAACATTATTTTCTTGCATAGTTTGTGGTTGGGATTCGGTCAATCAAATCTCTGTATGTATACTTGTAAGACACTGATCTGAAGATTTTCTAATTACGTCTGTCGGGTAGCAGGACTCTTCATTGGCTGGTTCCCAACTACAAGCTTAATCTCGTCGCCAGATTCATCTCGGGCGCAGAAGAAAACCCAAGGACGAGGAGATGGGGAAGGGGGAAGAAAAAGTGAAACGCCTCTCTCCCTTCCCCTCCTTCTCGAATTTTCTCCGCCCGAGAGGAAACTGGACTACAAGCCATGCGTAACATATTAGGGCCGTTTTTACGAGAGAAATAAATACAGTGGAACCCCGCCTTACGGCCACCTCGTTATTATGGCCAATATTTTTTCCCCGGCAAAACGACCATACATTACCTCGTTAATGCGGCCACCTCATTAAGGCCGGTTTCCACTTCGGCGAATTCGGTCGCGCGAACCGGTACGATCGCTTGCTCTAGCATTGAAAAGAAGCGATCTGATTGGCTGTCGCTCAGTCTGGTCGCGAAAAAGTTGAACTTGATTTAACGTCCAGAATTGGCCGCGCGTTCGCCAGTAAACGCTCGCTTTCAGCTTGGATTTCGAGCTCCGCATGCCCAGATAGCCCATCACTTGATCGCGCGACCGAATTCCCGAAGTGGGAACCGGCCTTTAATACGGCCAACGGCCACATTTTGAAAATTCCAACCTGTATAGTCTTTTAAAATTTAACCCCGTTTATACGACCAACTAGCGAGCCAAAATTAGAAAGATGAAAATTTTTTGTTAATGAAAACCATGCGACGTAATTGTACTACCATCCTTCGGAATACCAAATCAAATGTTCAGAAATCTGGAAACATACGAAAACACTCCTGCATATTGAGAACATTTGCTTGAAGTGTTTATGCAAAACATTTTCTAACACTCAGAATTTTCTATTTTTTTCTGAACATGGAGTTGTATGGTTATAACTCAAATATGTAGAAAAAAATTAGGGGATCACCGCGCTTGTTTAGGAGAAATTGTGCAAAATATCGCTAAAATGGGCGTCTTTTGTTCATTTTCCGAGGGAAGCCTTCGGAGAGTTTTACAAAAGTTGGCTTAACTCGAACAAATTCCAATCTTTTTGATTAATTATACCACTTGTCAATTTAACTGTATAATTTTTGTCAAGGAACATTGAAATCTCTCAAAAATTATAATTTTACCCTCACGCGCAGAAGAGCTGCGCACTGCAAAACAGGGGAATG
>JAOEJI010387418.1:0-10317 GCA_025448255.1 Umimayanthus chanpuru
AAAACGCCCCCCCCCCCCCAGTCTGAATAGGGTTAAGTCAGTAACAGTGTGACCCAAACCAATGAAATGTCCTACTTAATTATGTCTGTATTTTGAAGTAGCTGATTTGTTAGACCCCAAGTGTGTTTTTCCCCACGCAGCGCGAGTACTATGCGACCCATCAGTGCTTCCTGTCCCACCGGTCGCTGTACCTAGTCATGTGGAAGTTGACTGATGGAGAACGTGGTGTGATTGAAATTGAACAATGGCTGCTCAACATCCAGGTTTGTTGGTAACATTGGTTCATTCGTATGTACAATGAGTGAACGGGGAGTAGCAAGTCAAACTTTGGTCATAATCAAGGGAACTGGCCGTGGAGAGGAGATTTTTAAAAGGGGAAAAGAGTTATTAGAATGCAACAAACACTGTTCCTAAGTGAGCAAGTGCCACGCCTCGGATAGCATAAGAGCTGGCATTAATCCATTAACTAGTAACTCCAAAAATTAATTTTAAGCTTACGTAAAATCAACAAAAACTAAAAATTCCTTCAAAATTAACAACTAATGCTTCCATCACTTTTTGTCCCACATCATCTAAAAAAAATCTCAAAATGTTTGTGAATCTTTATCAACTTCGGAAAGTGTCCCTTTTTTATTTTATAAATTGAAATCGAGATATCAGTGATTATGACATAATTAAGCCTGAAACTTCGGCATTCCTTGTTGCTCCACCTTTTAAGTACCTTAGTTAAAAGGTCAGACCGACCGCAGCTTCAATCAAGGGAGATTAGAATGCAAATAAATGCAGAAGTAAAGTAATCAAAAACCAAGAAGATTAATAGATAAATTCTTTTTTTTTGTATTTGGACTGATCTAGGTCAAAATATTGTTGGGGCTTAGTGTGAGATATCGTTTGTGTGAATCATGTACTCCGTGATGACATTGTGAAACGGAATGTCCAGCATCCAGGTTTGTGGATGATTTATGGGACTAGACTTTACCCGCAAAGGAATCTTGTGCAAGTTCAAGTTCAATTCTATTTGGACTCGTCGTAGATTACAAAACCTTTTTTACAAAGAGAAAAGTAAACACAAATTATTACAATATTATTGTTTATGGCAGACATTCTTGCAATACCGATAAAGAATGCAAACAGATGCAGAAATAAAGTAATTAATAACTAAGAAGATTAATAGATAAATTACTTTTTTTTGCATATGGACTGATCTAGATCAAAATATTTATAAACTTCCGAAAATAATGAGTTATTTGCAAAAGTTTTGAAAAGAGTTTTCCAAATTTGCGAATTTTATTATTCTCTAGTTCTTCTTTTGGGGGACAGTGGTTTGAACTGTTTCTTGTCATGGCTTCTAAGAGATCTTAACAGTGGCACATACACTACGCCCACGGAAACTCCATTTGAACTCTGTTAGAATTTCGAATAACTGTCCTACAAAGAAAAACCAGCGACAGCACTTACAGATCGAAAATTCGGGAAACACTTTTTAGAACTTTTGCAAGAAATTATAATCATTACTTTAAGACGTTTTGAATAGTCTTTGTCTAGATCAGCTTAACTTTTACTTCTAAAATCACGTATATTGATTGCCGAAGGACCAAATGTCAAACATATGTTTTTCGATTGGATTTTCTAGTTTAGTCGTGTAATTTGCCCTGGCAGTTGTTCTTGATACGTTCCTTCTTGCTGTTTGGTTCATTTGTTTATCAACAAGTTTTTAGGTAGCTATCCTTCTATAATCCCAAAGTAGAAAAAAGTGCTGCCATAAAAGATCTGCCTTTACTTCTAAATGTTAAGCTGTATGATGTCAACTCTCTACAGGCCCGTGCTCCAGATTCCCCAGTCATCATTGTGGGCACCCACTACGACCTGATGACCGCTGAGGAACGCAAAGCTAACCTTCCTAATATCCAGGAGATGATCAAGGACAGGTACATCGCCATGGAGTATGGCGGACGAGTCTATGCACCGCGTGAGAGAGGCTTGCCAAAGGTTATGGCCATGATTGAAGTCAGCAGCAAGACTGGTCACAATGTCCGTGAACTCAGACACATGATTTACAACATTGCTTGTGAAATTAAAGAGAAGGGTAAGTGCTGCGTGGGTGCTAGCAAAAGGAGTCTTGCTATGGCAATAGAGTTGAGTGTAGAGTCAGGTGTTCGTACGGGTCATGGAAATGATCCACAGCTCTTTTCTAGACTTGGAAAGTCACGGAAAAGTCACGGAATTTTAGAAGATTACACTTGGGGGTATATAAATATCTATATATATGCCAAACGATACTTCACGCCCTCTGATTGGTTCTTGAACGGTCTGGATTCCCTTTAATGCCCACGTGCAAAATGGGTTATCGTTATTAATGACCTGCACGTGCGCAGAACCAGATGCGAGAAGTAAAGATTTTCCACTTTCAAAGTGTTGTTGTCCTTTTCAGAAAAAATGACCTATAATAATATTCTTTTTCCCCTCAAACGTTCAGTGTTAACGGGTGAAATCAAAGTTCGACCTTGATGCATTGACGTAGCTCTCGCTCAATCAATACAGCAAGACCTCCTATGTTTCCCGTACAGACCTCACTCTCGGTTAATAAGTAGTTATTAATGATACCCTGGATAATATATACCGCAATATAAGCCATGACATGGGAAGTTTAGGTTGACTTATAATCAGAAGACTATATTTTGTTACACACATAATTATAACAAACTTTAAAACGTAGCAAAACTAATGAAGCTGGTAACTGGAACATTTTTGACTAATGACGATGGTAAGACAAAGCCAGGGCTTGTTTCCAGGGGGGGCAATTGCTGGAGAAAGTGGGTATACATATGTAACTGGGGGCTTATAACCTAGATGGGGCTAATATTGGGTTAGGAGAGTTTAGGAGCTGGGTTTAGATATATTGTAATCTCAACAGTAAAGGAATGGGCTGTTTGCCTCATCAGGAAGCAAGACCAGTTTGGTGGATACGCCCATTCCAGCTAGCTACATCTCTGTGGAAGAAGCTGTACTGAACATCCGCAACCGCTGCCTCAATGATGAGCAGACGCCAGTCTTGAGATCTGAGCAGTTCATGTAAGAATTAAAATTAACTCTAGTAGGTAAAAATCATCAACGGTCACTGTGGAAAACTTGTGAAAAATTGTACACTCTCCTGAAAAGAATGGTTACCGTTCTGAGATTTGAACCGATGGGATCAGCTTCAAGCTTTTGTTAGATTTTCATAAATTTGTTTTTTTTTAAATTTTGTAATAATTGATACGTATACGGCGAACTGTGCATACATGTGGTTACACCGTAAAGTGGCTTTTGTAACTTCAGTTTTCCTAAAGTCAACGTCAGAAAAGTAAACTTAAGAAAATAGGGAATTAGTAATGCAAAGTGAGATTTTTGTGCAACTACTTGTAGCTATTGCATAGTAGGGACTTTATCAGCCTTCAGTTGATTCGGTAGCTGTAAAGAAAGCTGCTCGACCTCAACAGCAACTTGAGCAAAAGGCCGGGACCCATTGGTGCAGAGTGGTGAATTCCTAGAACCCCTTACAGCCGGTTGTAGAGGGTCCTCAAGTGGTTTTAGGTAGTCTCTGGGACTGTCCTTGCAACTGGTTGTGGAAGGTCACCCTGTGGTTTTAGGATGGCCCTGGGACTTCTCTTACAACTGGAGAGTCTCCCAGTAGTTTTAGAATGGCCCTGAGACTTCTCGTACAGCTAGAAGGCCACCCTGTGGTTTTAGGATGGCCCTGGGACTTCTCTTACAATTCGAGAGTCTCCCAGTGGTTTTAGAATGGCCCTGGGACTTCTCTTACAGCTGGAGGGTTTCATAGTAGTTTTAATATGACCCTGGGACTTCCTCTGCCCTGAACCTGCAGCAAGGGGAGAAGTTACTAAAACGTATATTTAAGGGCAACTACAGTTAGTCGGTGCCGGTGTTGGTACTTAACTTGTCCATTTCCTAGTATTGTCCTGTCACCCACCCTAGCCACAGCGATGCAAAGTGTTTCCAATTGCTTATCTGATTGTTCCTCACCTTTGCAGTTCTGCAGTCCAAGGGGAGCTTGACAGGCAAGGCGTTCATCTGAGAGACATGGATGAGCTGCACCAAGCCACACGTTTTCTGCATGACAATGGTGGGTAACATATTGCCTTGCTAAGTTCTTCTAGCCTGTCGTCATACATTTCTTATGAACAAATTGGGAGAATTTTGCACTTGGTTTCAAGGCTTTCACTGTATGATCAGTTCCAAAGAACTTATTTTGTAGTGCTGTCACAAGGAGAAGATACATGCATGTAGCTAATTTGTGTTCAAGGTTTGCTTGTTTCCTGGAATTCTTGGAAAGTTATTGAAGCTTACATAAGGTACTTTTGCCTCGGAAACTTTGGAATGGTCTTAGAATTTAACTGGCTCCTGGAGAAATTATATAAAGTTGAAATCAAGTTGCAAAACTTTTATTGTAGTTGCTTTCCCATTCGATAATGACAATGATAATGACTAATTATGACTGTAGTTGATCAAACTTTTCAAAACGCATGAAAAACTGTTAGAGAAATCCCCTATAAAATTCTGGATTTACACAATTGTGAAGGTGTATGAACCTTGTGGGCAGAGAAGACAAGTAATTTTGTAAGACGATTCATTTCTGCCACACCTTTGTCATACATCTAGCATTGAGGATGTTGAGGCTTCTGTTGATCTAAGCAGAGTAAAATGCTTATAGTAATTTAAGTGTGTTAAGTTGTAGTGCTGTACAAATATCGCCAATAGTTACTGGTGAGGGATTTCCTTAGAAAGGAAATGGGCCCACACAGAAAAAGAAGAAAAGTCTCTTGACACCTGCGCGATTTGAACTCCAGACTACCAGAACAGATCACTGTTGCTTTTAGTGACTGAAACAAGAGAACTGCAAAATACTGGCAGCACCAGAAAACAGTCTTCAAAGACGTATAGCGTCTGACTTTTTACAAACTTGCAGATTTTGCAGTCTTACTGTCAAATTTGGTTATGCATATCCCCCACCTAGTGGTTTCACGAGATATATGGTAGTCATTTTTGGTAACATTGAAGCACTATGCGCATGGAGTGTCCAGTGTGCCATCAGTGATATACCAACGTGTGCTTAGTTTTTGTTTCTGTCAACTGAATATACATAAGCCTTTTGTACAACATTACTGTACATCTGTGAATGAAAGTATATGAAAAACGTTCATATAAGAAGCTGCCGTGAAGAATGGATATGAGATGTGATTGCCGCAGTTTTTACTGCAACTTAAGCAGTTGCAGTATTTTCCTGAAGATATTTTAGGCTTCAACGGGAATCAAACCCATGACCTCTGCCATGTCGGGGCAGATGCTTTAACCACTGAGCTACGTGTATGAAGCCATTCGTGGTAGGCAGGTAAATTGTGAGTTAATTCTAATAAACCTGTGCTAGTGTTGAAAGCGTGAGTAATGGAATGAATTCACGTGTGAAAGTGTGGTGAGGAATGGATATGTACTTCTAGGGGGACTCGAGATCAGTACTGACATAGAGTGATGGATCGATCCCTGCTTATTCCTCACTTTTTGGGTCTCTCAGGAAACAAAGCAAAACACGAGCAGCTTCTCGTCACCTTACACCGTCACAGTGGCTGCAGTAAGGAATGGATATGTACAGAGACTCGCGATATGTACTCTTGGGTCTGTCGAGCAGCTTCAAGTCACCTTACATGTTTCTTTGTGGTTGTCTCTCCTGCAGGTGTCTTGCTTCACTATGATGACCCACTGTTGAGAGACCTCTACTTCGTTTACCCCCAGTGGTTGTGTGACATGTTGGCACATGTCGTGACTATTAGGGAGGTCAACCCTCACATTAACAACGGTTCGTATCATCAGTGTGTGTGTGCGAGAGAGTTTATGTATGTATGTATGTATGTATGTATGTGTGAGAGAGAGAGAGAGTGAGTGAGTGAGATAGTGTGTGTGTGTGTCTGTGTGTGTGTGTTTGTGTATATGTGTGTGAGAGAGTGCGAGTGAGTGAGATAGTGTGTGTGTGTGTGAGAGAGAGAGAGAAAGAGTGAGTGAGTGAGTGAGTGAGAGTGTATGTGTGGGTGTGTCTCTGTGCGAGAGGGAGAGAGAGAGTTTGTATGTATGTGTGTGTGTATGTGAGAGAGAGAGATAGAGAGAGTTTGTATATATGTATGTATGTGTGTGTGTGTGTGTGTGGAGAAAGTGAGTGAGTGAGATAGAGAAAGAGTGAGTGAGTGAGAGTGTATGTGCGCGCGCGTGTGTGTGTGTGTGTGAGGAGAGAGAGAGAGAGAGTGTGTGTGTGTGTGTGTGTGAGAGAGAGAGAGAATGTGTGAGTGTGTGGGTGGGTGGTTGGATGTATGAGAGAGAGTGTGTGTGCGTACACGTATGTTTATGTATGTGTGTGTGTGTGAGAGAGAGAATGTGTATGTGTGTGTTATGTAACTGTTTGTATTGTAGTATTTTTAATGTAGGGCCCCTGTTGATGTAGGGCCCCTGTTAATGTAGGCCCCCTGTTGATAGCAGTTTTCAATTAAGGAAACTGATCGGGCTACCCTCTGAAAATAAAGGTATATTGTATTGTATTGTATTGTATTGTATTGTATGGAGTTTTGGCCAGTGGACGTGTGGCATCTAGGCACATGTGGTGACAGTTCTATAATACAACTCTTGCATTCGCCTTGCACCCACAAGAACTTTGCACCCTCCCTTGCCCACTGGTTTAGTATATGTGAGCACTGGAAAAACAGTTTTGGCAAAAACTTTTTGCGTTGGAGAGTAAGCTGAATACGGGTTTGATCAACAAGGGTTGATATGGTATGGTTTTCACCCATGAGGTTTGGTGTGAAGCTGACATTTCAAGCATTAACCCTTCGTCAGAGCAGGCAAAACCCACATTTAGTATATGTGAAGTCTACGTGTAATCAATACTAACAGAAGAACCTTACACCCTCCCTTAGGTGTGATGAAACTGTCAGACCTGTCGCACATTTTCCGTAGTGAGAATTTCCCAGCAAACCTCAGCAAGCAGTACATCAACCTGTTGAGTAAGTTTGAGGTGGCGCTGCCGTGGAGCGCAGAGTATCTCCTGGTGCCATCCCTCCTACCAGACAGTCAGCAAGTGAGCAGTCAGCCCATTGCACCAGGTGTCAGTCCAGCCGTGGAGCGAGCAATGAGTGTCTCTGCCTACACTCGGAGTAGAGTCCTCAGGAGGCAGCACGTTATGTCCTATGTCCCCAGTGGCTTCTGGCCCCGCTTGATCACCAGGTGCAGTACATACCTCTTGTTAGCCAAGTGCGAGGTCCGTGCAGCAAGGTATGGACCGAGTCTTTCTCCCCTCCTTTTTTCCCTTCCTTCCATGACAGCAAGGGAGGAAAAAAACGAGGATCCATAACCTGCCGTATGGACCAACAAACGAGGCTAACAAGATGTTTATTATATGGCTTTAGTTTGTTGATTGTTCCGGGAAAGGGACAAAATCACTTGACGTTTGACAGGTGATCAAGAACTAGGGGTCCGTATGACTACTTACGGACCTGAAATTGACCAATCACAGCACGCGAAATCGGTCAGCCATATAACAAAGATGGTGATTATACATTTTACCACAACACCTTGCGAACCTAACACCACCAATTGACACGAAGAAAGCCGTTTGTTTTTGGGACAGTTACCCTATACTAGCAACATTGTGTATGGTAGGTTTGGAGCTGTTGGAACTTTTTTGTGCGTTTTTGTGAGCATTTCTGGAGTTTTGGTGTGCTACGAAATTCTGGGTAAAAAAGTACCAGTTGCCATATTTTTCAGTTCGGTCAATTTCGGTTCAAAACATTTTTAGACATTAAAGTTTTTCAAATTTTATGAAGTTCTCCACTTCTGTATTTTGAGAGATTGTTGTAATGTAACAACAAACATTTCTACTCTTCAAGATAAGTGAAATGAATTAGTTATTTCGTGGCTATTGGACAACTGTATCACGGGATAGCACTGCATCTTTCTCATTGCCCTGCAAAACAAACTTAAGAAGCACCCAGGGGCCTAGCATCCTTTGCGGGCGTGTTTATTTTCACGCAGTTGACAACTCTCGCTAGGTAGAGGCCCAAACCAAGTTCCATTGCCAGCTAACAATAGTTGACAATTACCGTCTGGTCCCTTAGGTTTCCATAGATACCCGATACACAAGAACTTGTATTTGCTGTAACTGAATGTTATTTGATCTGACAGAATCATTGCGGATGAAGAGGTTCGCGATGTGGTGAAGACCTGTTGTCAGCTGGCAGAGGGAGAGCAGCAACCAGGCGACCGTGACAAGTTGGCATCTGTCTCTCAACCAGAATGGTCGTGTTGGAAAACTGGAGTGGAGCTGTCCTGCTTTGGAGTGAAGCTTCTTCGTGTCTGTGAACTGGAAGGGTTGCCATTTTATGGAGCACCTGGTATGTGTGGATGGGTGGGTGATTGTTTGCAAGATGTCTGTGGTTGTCATTTTATGGACTCTTGGTGTATTTGTGTTGGGGGTTGCTGTTAGCAGGTATGTGTGTGTGTGTGTCCATATGAGTGTTAACTAGCTGGATTGTCATTTTGTTGGGCACCTGGTATGTGGGGGTTGGTTGGACGTGTTTGCAAGTAATAGTCTTTGTGGTTGTCCATAGATCATGATTGTAAGTCTTGTCACTTTATGGAGCTCATGGTATATATGTGTTGGGGGTGGCTGTTAGCAGTATGAGTGTGTGTGTGTGTCCATATGAGTGTGAACAGGACGGCTTGTCAATTAAAGGAACCCCCCAGATGTAGTGGTGGGGCGTGGTTGTTGACAGGTACGGAGCATGACTGTGTTGATGCTCATATGATGGAGCTTGAAGTTTTTTAATTTTATGGAGTGGGTTGTATGTTGGGTAGGTGGGTGGCTGTTAATATCTGTGAGTGTGTGGGTGTCCATATAATTTTGACTGGAAGGCTTATCATGTTATGTAGCATCTGGTATTGGTAAGTGTCAGTGAATGAACCTTGTGTGCGTTGTGGAGGCGGGAGAGGGAGAGACAGTTGCTTGTTACAGACAAGCATTAGTTGGTTTCTACCGCAACATTTAATGGTTATGCCTTCTTTTTGTGTCTACTGCGCATGCGCTAGTAGACACTATGCTATCACCTCATAAGCAAATGTGTAAAATGTAAACAATGCAGAATTGCTTTTAAATTGGGAACCAATCAGAAACGAAAAAAGTTCATGTGTGGGCTTCGCTATTCGGAAGTTTATTCTTATTTGTACAGCGATTTATTCAATGAATTTACTTAAACTTGCATTGAAGAGATGCTACATCTTTCTAAACGTTTATGGAGCCGGTCAAATGCAAGAATATATACTTTTAGCTCGAGCTACTTTTCAACAAGTGGTACAAGATTGTCGCAAAAGTTTGTATGAATTACGATCGCTGTTCAGCTCGATTGCTAGAAAGTAGAATGCTGTTGCGAAAAGGTTTGTCGCCGTCTTCTTTTTTTTCGGCTTTTGTAACAACGAACACACAGACTTTAGTCCAATGTTATCTTAAGCTCCTCACAGACTTCACAGCGGGCGTTTGTTGATCACTTGTATTTTTCTTTAAAGAATTGTAGATCGCAAAACAAACTCGTCAAACTGTGACTAGTTAGTTGCCAGTTGGGTTTGTTTTACTTGTGAAGCCACTTTTAGATTTTCTGTATACGACTTCTTTGTAAATTTAGAAATGGTTTGAAATTGCAAGAAATCTTTCAGCTTTCGGTAAACTAGTGAAGTATAAAGACCTTGTGGGATACAAAGTGTGTAAATATTTGTGTAGTCAATTTCGCTACTCTCGGCGGTGTTTGCGTGTTAATTTTGTCAGAAATATCGGAAAGTTATAAATATATCAGTGCAGTTGATTGAATAGTTTTGACAATATTGCGTCCGCGGTAGACACATGTACCCGTTGGTACCTCTTTTTCCTTTGGCTGAAACATCGTCCCTTTGTCTTGCCAGAGAACACAGCTCACCCTTTACATTACCGTGGTGACGTGCATGACACCTCGATGTTCAACATGGTGGAGGTGATTGCCCCAAGTGTCACCATCATCATGGAGAAATTCATCCAGAGGCGCAAGGTTAGCAGACGGCGATCGAACATGGCGCACGGTGAAGGTAATAGGCGAATCTTTGCTGATGTAATTATTTACGTTTTTCCTAATAAACTTTAGGTTCGGATTAACCCTCGGACGACCAAGCTATTTACTGTAACAAATTAACCCGGGGGGGGGGGGGTCATTTCCCATAGATTTTACAAATGGTTGCACATAAAAGATAAAGCTTTTG
>JAOEJI010387529.1:0-10315 GCA_025448255.1 Umimayanthus chanpuru
ATCTATCTATCTATCTATCTATCTATCTATCTATCTATCTATCTGTCTGTCTGTCTGTCTGTCTGTCTGTCTGTCTGCCTGTGTCTTTCAGTCTGTAAGTAACTATTTGCCTTGTCTGCCTTTGTGTCTGTCTGATTTGTTGCAATTCCAACACCTTTCATCTGCAGGAACTTGTAGTCGCATGAGTTTCTGTCATGACTTTGATCATCGGAATTCATTTTTTTGCAAAATATCGCACAAGACATTTTTCTTTCGTGTGAAACTATAAACTCGAACCAATTGAAAGGTACAAGTACTTGTCGTTGTTGTAAGCACCTGAGCCTACAAAACTTACCGCTGCTTCATACTTGATAGCTGCAGCGAGAAGCATGGCCGAGTTATCCACCGTGATTCCCTGTTTAATGATCCGTTCACACTGACGTTTGAGTTGCGTCTCGCAGTAAGAGTTTGCCAAATCCAGTAAACCTAACATGAAAGAATAAAAGCATGAGAAATAACTCATATTCAACCAGTAAGAGTTTGCCGAGTCCAATAATCCTAACATAAAAAACCCCAAGAATGACTTAATTTCTACCAGTAAGAGACTACCAGGTCCGATTAACCTAACAAACTACTCAATTTCCGACACCTTCATTTTGGAAAAGACAGTCTTGAACTAGATCCGTACCTAGTGTATACCAAGCCAACGGATAGTACTTTGTGTGCCCTATGATTCCTGCTCAAACTCGGAATATCCAGTACTATCAATTGACAAGAGTTGTTACTTGTGAAACCGTTACATTCGGTTCGATTTGATCATGTGATATCTTTCACTGGGCAAAATATCAAATGTTGCTCGACAGATAGAATCTCCTCCAAACTTGATATTGTAACCTTTCATCGGTTCTGCAGTTTCAGGACTCCATTTCCTTCGAATATTAGTCCATTCCACTTGTACAATAATAGCTTTGCTTGACCTAAAATCGAGGCTTGTCGAATGGATGTCATTTCGATCGCCATTTTTCTGAACATGAATTTCAATGCTTTCATAGTGAAACAAATATAAGTTTTTTATTCTCAAAAATTGAGTATTTTTTGCCTCAAGCTACCAGTGTTGTTCATGCATCGAGTTTGTAAATTATGAAATAATATAAAATGGCAGTTAAATGAGCTCAGAACCCCAACTGGCAGGAAGGCTGACCAGAAGACTATTCACAGCAGCGCAACCGGTGGGCAGAAGACTCCCAGTTCCAAATGAGCGCTATATACAGCTAATTCAAAAATGGTTGTCATAGTCAATAGTCGATACTGGAACCGAAAGGAACTTTGGGTACAGTCATAATGAGTGATAACACGCCAACGAAGGTTGATACTGTATGGCTGTAGTATTAAGATGAACCTGCACTCTATATTTTGCAAATTCAGTGCTAACAGAATAAACTATTTTTGCTCCTTGATACCCACAGTTCCTTTCGGTTTTAGTATCGACTATTTGACTATGACAACCTTTTTTGAAATAGCTGTATACTTTCACGTCAATGTAGTTAGTGCATGTGAAGGTATTGTAGAATTCCTGAAAACATAATACGGGATAGAGCAAGGACGCTAACTACTTACTGATGGCGTCCTCTGGTTCAAGCAGAACTTGGTCGGTGTACAGGTACTGCAGAAATGCTCGGTATACTGGATAGGAAAACTGCTCGACTTCTATAACGCTGCGTGGAGAGATCATTACATTACTACGCTATACTACGCACTACTGAGGCTACTTGGATATATACTTTCAAACTGTAAAATAGTTAGTTTGATTATTTATGCAATAGTTTAGATAATAAATATAATAATAGTTATAATAACAATTTTAATATTTAGTTATTATTATTATTATTAATATAATTAGTTTGAAAGTATCTGTTCTCATTATTATTATTGTTATGATCATTATTATTGCAGTAGTAGTAGCAAACATAACGGCAATAACGTATCATGAATAATAAGTAATAATAATAATAATAATAATAATAATAATGATAGCAGTAAGTATAGCTATATGCTTGAGCACCACGTGCACCTATCCAAATGCTGCTACTGTTGTTGCTGTTACTGTTTTTATTGGTGCTGTTGTTACTGTTGCTGAAAGTTGTTGTTGCTGTTGTTATTGTTATTGTTGCTGTTACTGTTACTATTGCTGCTGTTGTTACTGTTGCTTTTGTTATTGTTACTGTTGTTGTTGTTGCTGTTACTGTTTTTATTGCTGTTGTTACTGTTTTTGTTGCTGTTGCGGTTACTGTTGCTGTTATTGTTACTATTGCTATTACTGTTAATGTTGGCTGTTACTGTTGCTGTTGCTGTTACTGCTACTGTTACTGTTATTGTTGCTGTTACTGTTGTCACTGTTACTATTGCTGTTACTGTTACTGTTAGTGTTGCTGTTACCGTTACTGTTACTGCTGCTGCTGCTACCGCTGCTATTACTATTGCTGTTACTGTTGCTGTTACTGTTGTTGTAGTAGTTGTAGTTGTTGTTATTGTAACAACTAAATAATTACTTGCTCGTCCGTGGTATCAAACCCGAACACAGTTGCCATAAGACTCTCAGACTTACTCTTTCTCGTCTTCGCCCCAGTGAGACTGAAACATGCTACGGAAGTGTTCGCACCTGAAACAAGCACAATTTCAACTCAGTTAACCATCGCTGTCTTGCTGCTACATAAGCCTCTGGCTTTGACTTTTCCATAGTAGATTACCATATTTGTGCATTAAGTAAAAGTTTGACGACTATTTATATAATCAGCATTTACTCTATATTACGTTTGACAGATAGCTGTTCTTACCGTATTTTCAGTATGGCTTTGTGAACGTAAACAGACTTGCCTTCTATTGTAAACGTTAGGTCACTTGATTCCTAAAAATATTATGACAAAATCAATTGACGACAGAGCACATCAGGGTAGAACTTGCACTAAGACAACTAACACCATAATTTTGATTTGAATTTTCGTTGGAGATGTGTATTTTCTTCAAATGAATACTTTATAAGAGTGCTCTTGGTTTTAAATGTATACTAAACGTAACGTGCCAATCAAGGGTTGCCCTAAAGTAAAGTAACGATCAAACGTTGTGTTGCCTTATATGAGAATGATTTTTGTGCTTTTTGAAAACGTTTCTTGTCATGTTGGTACTGGTAAATACTATGAAAGTGAACTCCAAGATTCTATCCCATTCATTCGACTTCATACCATGCACTTAATCAGTAAAGTTTTTGCCAATAAATACAAGTTTTGACCTGCAAGGATAGCGTGTTTAAAAGTTTAATGGTATGACAAATGCCTCTTGCATAACAGGGCATCCATCCCTGTTGTGTTGTCTCTGAACACAAAATTGACGACAAACTTTGCGAATAAAATCGATGGTTTTATTCCGCCATTTTGAATATCAACTGGCACATGCACGGAAAATACAATGCCCGTAAGGCATGCTAGTTCGGAAAACGTGACCGGTAGTTTAGGATGCAAATAACCGGAAGTTAGTTCGTTTTGCACGTCACAACAATCCCCTTTCTCTCTCCCACTGGGGAACTTACTTGCTCATCAAACGCTTCCACGATACTCTGTAATACGCACTTGTACTTGCCTTGCTCTGACATTGTGAGAGAAAGAGAAAATCAAGACACTTCAAACATGCCAAATCACGAGTTTTTGTGAAAAATGTTTTTAATGAGATAACGACCTTAACACTATTATAAGTACAGTGAATGGTACGTATGGAAACGGTTGCGTTCTAAACACCAAAACTGATTCACTTCACAGTGAAGAGGAATCAGTTTTAGGTGGTGTTTACATGATACCGGATCGAGTTTCATTCCGGTTCCATACTGAGTATCTATATTCGTTTACATGATACCAACTAAAATTTCATTCCGGAATGAGTCATTCCAGAACCAGTTCATCCCGGTATTCGTACCGAATCGAAATTTTCGTTTCCGATCGAAATCTGGGTGAACGTTCCTCGTGTATCATGCAAAGGAAGTACAAGCTCTTTCCGGTACGGAATTAGGCACGTGGATTGGTCGGATAGATCAGCTGAATCATGTTTTCGATCCGCCAACGTTTTTACCGTAGTTTCATTCCCGAATGAAAACTTCTATGTAAGCCTTAGCGTGGAACGAACCATGTGTGTCGTACTGGAATGAAACTCATTCCGGTATCATGTAAATACCACCACCGTTTAAATTTAAATTTGAGTTCTCTATATGAAAATGTTATCTAAAAAGGCAAGGTAAAATGTGGAATGGTACTACAAACCCAACGACAATGAACAAATGAAACAAACGACAAATGGAACATTTTAGCTTTTGCCAAGTCATGGACTTCCAGAAGAACGTTGGAGACATTTTTAGTTCAAAACTGAAACTTGATTTAAACAAACAAGTTTTAACTTTCCACCTTCTCATGTTCCCCAAGGTTACAACATGATGCTTTGTGTATCCTTGGTTATGTCGAACTCCGGTTATTTCGAACTTTCGTTTCCCTAGAGAGTTCCAGATAGCCGGAGACTACTGTATGTCTTATCAGTTACCTCTCCGTTCAGTACCGGAGACTAAATACTATGCGGCAAAAGTCAAGTTGCACAGTTTATTTTAGTTTCTTTTCAATTTCAAAACGCTCACCAACTGCAAGAGGTCTGAACATTGAAGGAGGGGATGCAAAGCAGGCAAACACGTGATCAGTCTGACTAAATTTGGTTTCCAGCGGTGACGTCACAGCCTGCCCGCGGCACTGTCCCCACATAAATACCTGCGGCACACAAACACACGTGAATTAATCATACAATATACAGAAACATATGGTTGTCACACATGTCTTGACATAGACAACACAGCACGGTTTGTCGCATACGATAAAATTAAGAGATCAAACATGAATATTACTAATGCTACTCAAAAAAGCTTGATTCAACATTATAATTGTGTGTCCTTTTGCTTACGCTATTAGATAGGAAACTGTTCTGAAGTCGTTTGAGCAAAGGAAGCCTAGCATTCCTAAAGTTGTACGCGTGTGTCACAGGATGGCATTTTCAATTGATCAGCTTGGTAGCTGGATTCACAATGCTGTTACTCCAAAATGGCCTACAAAATGGCCTAAAGAGCAATAAAGTTGAGTTTTAATAACACTAATGATGGAACTGACCTTTCCCGTAGCAGTAGCTGCAGTAGAGACATGACTGTAGTGGCAAGCTGCAATTTCCACAAACCTGACGACAAAGTAAACATACATGGAGTGGCACGAAGTCTAGTATTACATAGATCCAAACTAACTCCTTGTGCACCGTATAACCTAACTAGTGTTTCCAACTACATTGCTGTTTTACTACTAAATGCTCCAGATGTCAATTGCTTTTCCTTGTGTGTACCAGTCCACCTAATTACTGTTTCCAACCACTATGTGCACTGCCTGTTTACTACTAAATGTTCCAGATGCCAATTGCTTTTCCTTGTGTGTATCACCTAATTACTGTTTCCCACAACTACATTGCTATTTTACTACTAAGTGCCCAAGGTGGCTTGCTCCTCCTTGTGTGTATCACTTAATAACTTTTTCCAACCACTACACTACCTGTTTACTACTAAATGCTCCAGATACCAATTGCTTCTCCTGTTGAGTATCACCTAGTTCCTGTTTCCCACAACTATATTGCTGTTTTACTACTAAATGCTCCAGATGCCAGTTGCTTCTCTTTGTGTGTATCACCTAGTTACTGTTTCCAAACTCTACATTGCTGTTTTACTACTGATTGCTCAAGATGACAACTGCTTCTCCTTGTGTGTATCACCTAGTTACTGTTTCCAAACTCTACATTGCTGTTTTACTACTCAGTGCTCCAGATGACAACTGCTTCTCCTTGTGTGTATTACCTAATTACTGTTTCCAAACACTACACTGCTGCTCTACTACTAAATGCTCCAGATGCCAGTTGCTTCTCCTTGTGTGTATCACCTAGTTACTGGTTCCAACGACTACACTGCTGTTTTGTTACTAAATGCTCCAGATGCCAATTGCTTCTCCTTGTGTGTATCATCTAATTACTGTTTCCCACAACTACATTGCTGTTTTACTACTAAGTGCTCCAAATGCCAATTGCTTCTCCTGTTGAGTATCACCTAGTTACTGTTTCCAACGACTACATTGCTGTTTTATTAATAAATGCTCCGGATGCTAATTGCTTCTCCTTGTGTGTATCATCTAATTACTGTTTCCCACAATTGCACTGCTGTTTTACTACTAAGTGCTCCAGATGCCAATTGCTTCACCTAGTTACTGTTTCCAAACTCTACATTGCTGTTTTACAGCTACGTGCTCCAGATGACAACTTCTTCTCCTTGTGTGTATCACTTAATTACTGTTTCCAACCGCTACATTACATTGTTTTACAAACTGCTCCAGGTGGCAATTGCTTGTTCTTGTGTGTACACCAATCTAACTACTGTTTGCAACTACTACATCGTATCGCACTGTTTCGTCTTTGTAACTGCTCCAGATGTTACCCGCTTGTCTTTGTACGTATCTGATCTAACATTAAATCGCTCAAGTTTATTATTATAGTATTACCATTATTGCATTTACAATTAAAAAGATAGAAGGCTCGCTATTGTTGTTGGAAAAGGAGTGCGGAACGATATTAAGATGTAAGTAGCTAAGAAGTATGAACTGTCGAAAAAAAATCAACTATCAGTTTGTTGCGAAAGGGAGTCATGATTCTATAGGGTGCTCCTTAAGATTTGTTTTAAGATTTTAAATCGCTGCATTACAACCCACTGCTCCAGAGAGCACCGGTTTGTCCTTGTAACTGCTCCAAATGACACCCCCTTGTCCTTGTTTGTATCTGATCTAACTACTGTTTCCAAGCACTACATCGCTATTCTACAGCTAGCTGCTCCAGGCAGCATCGGCTTGTTTTTGTAACTCCTCCAGATGATACCCACTTGTCGCTGTGGGTATCAACCACTACGTTGCTACTTTACAATTAACTGCTCCAGATGGCACTTGGTTGTTCTTGTGTGTATCATCTATCTACTAGTTCCAAACCACTGCGGCACTGTCTTACAACTAACTGCTAAAGATGGCACCTATACCTCGTCTAACTACAGCTTCCAGTTACTACATCATCATTTTACAGCAAACCACTCAAGATGGCATCCACTTTCTAACTTTCTAACTACTGTTTCCAGCCACTAAAACTCTGCTTAAACGTTCCAGATGACATGCAACAACTAGTACTTGTCCTTGTGTGTATCGTCTAACTACTTTTCCAACAACTTTACCGTTCCAGATGGCACATACCTGTCTTTGGTTGTATCGTCTAACTACTATTTTCAACCACTACAAACTGTGTTAGCTTTCCAGATGACAACCACTTATCCTTGTGTGTATCGTTTAACTACCATTTTCAACCACTATAACACTGTCTTCAACCACTACAACTGTTTTCGACTACTAAAACACTGATTTTCCGTTCCAGATGACAACCATTTATCCTTGTCTGTATCGTCTAACTACTGCCTCCAACCACTACAACGCTATTTTCCCGTTCCAGATGACAACCTATTGTCCTTTTATGTATAATTTAACCACGTTTCTTAATTATTACATAGATGTATCACCACTAACGGCATTCCTTCTCTGAGTGGGTCCATATGTTAATCTTCTACTGACACTCCCTTCCGTATTGACTTGACATTCATCTGTGTTCGACACCCACCTGCCTTTGTCAACAGCAATTTTTGTTGGAGTTACAAGATGAGCCTTGTTGCCAGTGCCTAGCTGACCATATGAATTTGCTCCCCATGTGTACAGGCTGCCAGCATCTGAGAGGGCGAGCGAGTGAGCATAGCCGCACACAATCTGTAAAACAAAAGAAGAAGACACTGTTTTATGTTAGGATCTGTAGTGCAGACAGCCAAGGGTTTAGCTTTCTTGTGGTTCCTGCAGCTTCAGTTGCAATAATAAATAACCTTTTTAAAATCAAAATTAAGAATATTTAAAAAATCCACTTTTACTGGCATAAATTCTTGCTCTAACACAAATTTACTGATACATGTACATCAGTGAAATGGTGCAACTTGTTAGTTCACTAACTAATTGAAAGAAAGGCAATCTGGAGAGTATAAGGATGTCAGATCTAGGGATATCATTCCTTCTAAGCTTGATGTAAGTATTTTAAAAACAAATGTGACATATAGATACTGTAGGTCGGAGCTAGGAACCAACTCTACAACACAGTTGTGATTACCTGTGTGATAATTGTCCCAACAAGCCCAATCACTCGGCAAGGGTTGGGTTGGTTTGTGTTATTTCCAACTCCCAGCTGACCATTTCCATTATAGCCCCAGGAATATAACTAAAACAGAATCAAAACATTCAGAGAAGCAGAAATTGTATAATCTTGTTTCAAAAAATTACCTTTAGCATTTTCCTTGTATAACCTCTGTTCTTGATCTTCTTACTGGTAGTTATTCCTATATTTCTACTGCAGACCTACCAAGACCCACGCCTTGAGCGTGTGTTTCATGCCTCAGTACTTTTTCACATGTTCACACGCCCGAACATTCGATTCACACGCCTCAGACCTTCTTTTCTAACTCTTTTTTCTTTTGTTTCTGAATACTTAATAAAATAAACTGTTTCAAAATGTATGAATATCGCAAGTCTCATTCTAGTTTGGTTTTGTTCAACTTCCCGAATTTGTGTCTTGTGACTATATTAAGTAAGTTGCCCCCGTTTTCTTGCACAACTCATGAAGCCAGTCTTGTTTTTGCTTGGGGCTGACTAGGTTATGCTCGAATGGTCATTTAAATCTGAAACGAGGCCACAGCCTGGACAGCACGTCCTCTCATTTGGCACCAAATTTGCTCACTAAAAACGCAGAGAATCGCCTATCCTGGGAATAAAATTTTTAAAATTTCCCCTAGAAATGTCACATGCCCAGCAATTTTCAACCTTGGCATCTCTGCTACTGGGAAGGTATGGTCTTTCAGCACATCATTCCTTTTCTATCATTTTTTTGCTCATCATTCACACCTGCAAAGTAATTCTTCAAATATGGTCCAAAGTGCACACTGTCTTAGGGTCATTTTGGTCATATTCTCAGTCTTATGTATTGCAAAAACATCATGAACAGGAAAAACTGAATGGGCATTGATTGGTCACTAAATTATAAGCTGTTGATTGATTCTCCCAACAACCTGGGTCTGTAAATTTTGATTGAGAATTAAAAACTCGCCTTTTGTTAAAAGTGGTCCTGTAATCTCAGATTTTGTTGCATGTCTTCCAACCCAGTCTTTCTCGTATATATCTCAACACTGTAAAGAATGAGCCTTACTCTCAGGCTCAGAAAAAGGGCTTGCCTTAGTTTCTTCATTCTCAGCAATTCTTGGGTCTTATCACTCAATACCCACACCACAGAAGAATTGAAAATAGCTAAGGGGTAATGGTCTCAGAAGCCCAGTATCTTAAAGGAGGGCATGGGCGCAAACTTGAGGAAAGGCAGGGCCGTAGCTAGGGGAGGGGCTGGGGGGGCCCGGGACCCCCCAATAATTTTGCACAGATGGAGAGAAAAAAGTAATAGTAGATGAGTTCTCCATATATATGAGCTAGTTTTTAAAATTGGATGCATTAACAGCAATTTTAGGTATGAAAATTTCAAAAATTTTCATGGGGTTTTTCTCCTGGAACCCCCCTAGGTTTTGCTCAGCCAAGTGAAGTTGGGCGCCCCCAAAACATTTTGCCCAGCTACGGTACTGAAAGGGTAACAGGGTTTCCGACAATACTCACAATCAACATCCATGGTGCTGATATGGATAATATGGACTGTAACTACACACTTGCTACTTCATGTTGGTTTTATTAAAATTTTTGATTCATTACTAATGGAGTTTGAGAGACATACCTCACCAGTGTCTGTTAAAGCCATGGAAGATGTCTGGCCACAAGCAATGGAATGCACTTTCTTATTACCTATAAATATTTGTTTATTATCATATTATATTATATATCTAATATTATTTAAACACCAAAATAGACAAAATAGAACTTGAGTGGAGCAATTTTACTTGGGGGAGGAGAAAATTTCACATGCTTAAGCTGAACAGTGAAATGAAATTGTTGCAGAGACATTTTATCTAGTACCCTTAAGGCAGTATGAAAAATGATCATAAATTTTCAGGGCCATACATGTACATAGCTTTGTATGTCTGGCAAGGGCATTAATGAATTTGGGATAAGAAAATAGGGTGTACTTGAGGTCAAATTATCATAAAGACAAAGATTCCGGTGACAGT
>JAOEJI010387640.1:0-10314 GCA_025448255.1 Umimayanthus chanpuru
TATTTGGTATTAATATTTCTTTTTTGTTAACCTGGTGTTCATTTAAGAATAAGTGCAATCTGGGAAGGGGGGGGGGGGGGCACAGGGTTCAGGGTAATAATTTGAGGAGATAATTTTCCTGGATTTTAAATATTCTGTTTTGCTTGTGCAATAAAGTTGGTTCATATTTATTTTTCAAAAGTTGTTTATAGCATACTTTGCTTAAATCTGTTATTACTAACTATGAATTATATGACACGGCCCGAGTCAGGCTATGAAGTAGCCTCTTGTTGTATTATAAGAGGGTTGTGTAACTTGTCCCTTAATTTTCAAAAAAAATGCTCAATGCTAACTTTTCAGTATAGACTGTGTGATATATTCCTGCCCCTATGAATAAAACTCTTCAAAACATAAACTCTAGCTGTATCACGAGTTTTAGGATCTGAAGGGATTTTTTTATATGGAATTACATTATGTTGCACACCAAAAACGCTCTTTTTCTGTTGTCTTTGACGTCCTGTCTATCAAAAGGGCGATACCGAGCATTTCTGATGATATCAGTATATCAATAAAGTCTTTTTGGAGGGTAAAACAAAAACCGTACGGTTTCTACGCTTAGAGAAATATCGAATATTATGAACGACCCCTTATAGGAAATCCAATATTATTGAATTGTTACCTTTCCATAGCCATTGTTGCCTGACCTTTAGCATGGCCAGCCCCATAGTAGCTTGGGATGTCCAGTGTGTGTAACCATATCTTTAACTAACTGATTCAGTATTTTTATTGTTTTTTTTAGGAAGGGTGAAAAGTGTAAGTGGGAATAAAGTGAAACCGTAAACAAAAATAACTGGTACGTTATACATCGTGTTCCCTGCAAATCAATTTCTAAACCAAAATACATGGAAGCTTAATTCAGAAAAAAATGTATCATAGTTTTAAAAAATCAGTTTGCTATTTTGCACAACTGTGTTGCACCAACATCTAACTGCAGCATCTGATTAAGTAAAAACAGTTCCAATTGATTATACAGTTGGAAATACTTACAGTAATTGCAGATTTGTTAGGTTCGCAAATGTTCCATCGGGTAGGTTTCGTATTTTATTACTTGACAAGTCCCTGTGAGAACACCAAAGTACAAATAAACAAACATAGTGGTTTAAATGTGGTAAGTTAAGTGCTGTACAAATATTTCCAAATGATACCATTTTGGGCCCACACGGAACAAATAAAATCTCTGACTGCGGTGGGAATACAACCTGTGTAACACGTGGCCTTGCAGTTCAGTCGGTATCGAGCAACGGTGATCTGTTCCGGAGATCGTGGGTTCGAACCCCACCGGGGTCAGATTTTTTCTCTTTTTCCGTTTTGGCCCAATTCTTTCTAGGGCCATCGCTCAGAAGGTGTCATTTAGGAAGATTTATGCAGCACTGCAACGTACCACATTTAACATTATTTATGCTTATTAGTGTCGAGCGGTCAAAACTTACTAGTGACCCCTTTACAGATAAACAGACTTTAGCAAAGATATCCGCCAAAAATCAGAACTGATACTAAGAACTCTTATGATAGTTTTTTCTGACGTTGAGAGTTATGAAAAAACTTTTTATTGTTATAGTTTATGCCCTTGTTTATGTTCTTTTCATTTGTCAACTTGAATACATTATGTAACATGCTTTTGTTATACCTTATGCATAGTATGTATACATCATTTCTGGTCAACAACTAAAAAAATCAATATTAAAAATGGAAGAAATTGTCACACCGTCAATAAACGCCTAGCCCCGATTAGACGCCTACCCCGTTTAAACGCCGGGTCGATACGGCCGAGTTTTAAATAAACGCAGTGGGCGTCTAATTGAGAAAATACGGTATAGGTGGCTATTTTTATGGACAAAGGTCACGAACACATGGCTGTATCGTTCAACACTTATTTAGGACCGGTCCAAACGCCGCATTTCTTATGCGCCGAATACAATTCATATTTGGGTCGACTTAAATTTGTTTTGTGCGACATGCAATTCAGACGTCGAATATAATTGTGTAGAACACAATTGCTCGGTATGCTGCAAGTTGTTACCAGATACCCAATTTTGGTTTACTTCGCCATCACGAAGTGCTTGTGGACGCAATGATGAACTGTCGCACAACGCTTGACTTTCTGCGGATGGCATTTTAGTCAACAGCGCAGAAAAAAAACCCGGTTTGCTGGGAAAATATAAACAAACATAACTTATGCATTGTATTCGGCGCAAGAAAAATTCGAGTTTGAAACACCAGTTGAACTTCCGAATAATCGACTGGCGCTGTAGAATACTCGACGCAAGCGGCATATAATTCAAATCTGCCGAATTTTATAATTGTTACAGACGTCGCACTTCTCATGCAGACAATTCGTGAATTTATTCGGCGCATGAGAAATGCGACGTTTGAACCGGGCCTTACTGTGTGATGCTGACTGTGATTGCTTGCTGCGTTTCACCATTTTGTTATTAAATTTACTTTTTTTCTTAATATTTTCATTTCAGCCTCGGATTGTTCTTAATTTGTCTTTACTCGTTAGGCGATTTGAGCCTCTCTGTTCTTATTAAGTTTGTTCTTAAAAGGGCACTTTCACGGATTTGCACATGCGCGAGCTCGGATGACAGCCATTGTCTATTAGCCAATAGAAATGAAGGAAATACATCCGGGAAATTTATACTGACCTCAATCAAGCTAAGTCGCTCAGAACAGCAACTGTTTGTGCCTTGTTGCTAATCTCTTGTCCTTTGACGATCAGTAGTGACTCTAGCTATTTGACTTCCTCACATTTCGAAGGGTCACTCATGATGTTGCTCTTGACTTTATAAGTCACATTTGAAAATTTTTAACTTTTAGAAAGGTTAAGCGAAGTAACAGTAAAACTAAAAGCCAACGCCGGAATAAAATATGATCTAAACAAAACGACTACTGATCGCCGATGTGTAAAAGAAAGAGATATATTTAGATGAAGATCACCTTCGATACTTCACCGTGTAAAATCTCAGATATTGGCTTAATTGTTCCGGGATGTTAAGTAATTATCTAAATTGTCTGATAAAGTTGCAGCATCTATACTTACAAGTCCCTTATCTTAGTAAGGTTGGCAAATGCACCATCTTCAATGTCATTTATTTCGTTGTCGTGAAGATACCTTGAAAATGGAGAAAAGAAAATTAGTACTGTGTTTTAGGTGAGATTTCAGAGGGAAAGAGTCCCATAAACTGACAGTTTATTTTTGTTTCACTGACTGTAAACGTTTTTGCTGTCATTCCATTTTAGCTGCCTTTATCCCTTTTTCAGGCATTAGCTGTTTTTGTTTGGAGAAAACTGACATCCTCAATACCCTAGGAATCGAGAAAATTGAATGTTGAGAACATCATAACTAATTGGTGAAAATTGGGTGTCGTTCCTTTCTTCTAAAACTTTAAGACTCTTTTAAGAGTCAGCAACCTAAGACACGCTGTTTATATACTTACAGTTGCTTTAGTTTGTGGAGATTGAAAAAAGCTCCACGTTTGATATACTGGAGGTTGTTGTTTGTCAGATCTCTGAGAGATAAATTGATTAAGAGAAGAATACATTAAGTCAGAGGATTTGCAACCAAATTATCATCCATTTTTTTAGAAAGCTATAAGTTGTGAAGCAAGTAAATGAAGCTTCATAACAAATCATTTGGAATTTTATCTCGAGATCTAGATTTCACACTAGTACATAGTCAATGTAAAAACCTGTATTCGGTTTTGATCTGCATATATATGGATTAAGTGTTTTAGAGAAAACATAAGAAGCAAAATGACTTGGAGAATTTCAAACGTCTCTACTAAAACCATTATTGGGGCACAATATACTGAATAAAGTTTTTAAACCCTGGCCAAACGAACTTGCAGGCCGATGCAAGTTTTAGTGTAGGTTTTGACTTCCATACTTGCGTTAACTTGCATGCGCTTCGTTTAGCCATCGCTTTGCATGGACCTGCATTAACCTTTTGCAAGATCGTTTAAGAAACAACTTGTATGATTTACGTTAAACTTTGAGTTCGTCAGTGACAGTCAATGCAAGTCAATGCAAGTTCATCTAATCACCGCAGAAGCAAGTTTGTAGCCAAAACAAGCGCAGGTTGAACGCAAGCTTTTAAACTTGCTTGGACTTGCATCTCCGTTTGGCGAAGGCTTTACACTTGTAAAAATACATTAGAACAATTAAAAGTGTAGTTTTATCATAAAACTCTGAAACAAGAAGGAGATGTAATTGTGAATAAGACGTATACATATGGGAAGTGATTGCTCAAGAGCGCATGTTTACAGTGAAGGAGTGAGTACATTCGAGGAGAAGAGGACCACAAATCAGGTTTATGCAAAGTGCAACCGAGTCTGCTGCTCAAGGGTCGGGCTCATCACACGAAAGAAGCTATCGATCGTAGGATACTCGTGCGTCGTCATCGATGCGAGACTCCATTATCAGTATACGTATGCCAGGGCTCATTAAATTGACTTAAGAATGATGACTTTTAACCTAAATCGTCTGATAAGTTAACATGACCTTAGAACTGCCAGCTACATAACTTTGGTTTTAAATTTTTAATAATTATTGTCTTGAAATTAGGTTTGGTTTTCTTGTTGAATAACAGCGCTCGAAAGTTCATTTTATATCTTCGAAACATATTTACCTTGTTTTTAAAGTGATATTGGCAAAGAACCATTTGGTAGAAATTTTCCCTTTCATTTGCTGCTAAAGAAATGTTGTTCAAAAGTATAAATATTTAAAGCTAAAAATTGTAAGGGAATCGTCAAGTTAGCGCATGGCGTAACTGGCAGTAAACAGTTTGTTCAAAGATTTATTACTGGGATGAATTGCACTTACAACTTTTCAAGGTTTGGTAATCCTTTGAACTGATTTCGGTTCATTGTTGTCATGTTGTTGTTTTTAAGGTTGCTGTATTAACATAGTAAGAAAAATGGAAGTTAACTGAGTTTTCGACAGGTAAGATTTTGTTTTTTCACTCAAATGTAATAACAGACATACTTTCACATTTGTACACCACAAGTGGCTTCTAATGTTTCAAATTTGGAGATTAAACTCATGGTACATCAATTTTATATATACATGTATGTAAGGTAACGCCAACATTCTTTCAGCTTTATAGTTAAAAGGTTTGGTTCTTTGGGAGGGGCTTCGTGTCTTTAATTGACAAATTCCTCTATCTCTGATAAAATATGGAAGCTACACATCCCCCCATCATTCATTAAATGTGGATGCCATGCAGTCATGTCTTCATTTCACATTAATTAGTATGAATCTCATACATTCCCCAATGAACTAGTGGCTGGGGGTTACACTACTGCCCTTAAAGGGAACCTCGGCCGAAAATCACTTTGGTCGTCAAATAAAACTTTCAAGTTCGCATATTATGGTTCTGGGGTTTAAAAGCTGTAATTTTGACCAGAGCGTCAATGCCCGGTCTTTTGTTTTGCGTTTTTGGTCCTTCGAATTTCCCAGCCGCCGCCATCTTGAGTTATGACGTAGTTGTGCACTGTCGTGCCCAGGCCCAAGCAAACTTGTGCAAAGAAAAATGCCGCGACCAAAGAAAGTTCAGTGCCGAACCTTTCCGTAGGGTATGTTTGATTGACCCTATTCCGTCTATTTCGGAATAAGAATAAAATTTCAAAATATAAATTATCTCCTGATTCGCAGAACAATCAAATATCTAGTTAAAAGCAATGACTGGGATGAGAGACATAATTCAGTTGTGTTTTTCATCTAACTTGGCAGGAATTATGGCCAATAATATAAGAATGAACAACGTCTTTTATTCTGTTTATTCCGGTTCCGGAGTAGAGTCAATTAAAGGTGCCGGAATATTCGAGTGATAATCATACAGAATCAAGTAGTTAGGATGAGATGCAATTGGGTGAGGGTAAGTCCAACATATTTTAGTCATTAACTGGTAGTAATTTGCAAAAGGGTCGACTTCCACATTATGACTAGGCCATCTCAACCTACTTTTACGTTTACAATCGTATTCGAGTACAAATATAGGGTAGATCGGTCGGGTAAAAAAAAAAGTTTAAAAACTCGGCCACTTAGTCTTTTGCGTGCATAATATTTACGATATGTCGTTATATTTTAACGTATAGTGTTTTTCTTTATCGTAAATTTATTGCTTTGCAGTGTAAATGCTGGGTTGAAATATAAAATAAATAGTTCTCATGCATCAGTGTCCGGACCGCATGGTTTCAGTTGTCCTACTCGTGAACTGATGTATTCTTTTGGACATGATGCGTACAGAAATTATGAGTTACTTGGGCCATAAAAATATTCAACTTGTAAAGACCAGCATGTTTATTTACATACATTCATAACTCTTTCTTTTTTCTTTGAAAATGTCAAAAATTTTGGGTCGGTCGGGCGACTGTAAACAAAAAAATAAGTGGGGATGGCCTTAAAGAAAATAAATTGAGTGTACACGTCTGCTGCAAAGAGATCGAGAATGTTGCTGTTGTCCGTGGGAATTTCGAACATCTGAACTGCATCACAGACGACTCTGATTTTGAAGCTGGCTATCTGAACTAGTCAGTGTTAAGTGCAACATTAATTTGCTGAAGCTATCTTTCCAGAGAATTTGCGAATTTGCAAATTTCTAGGTTTCTCACATGAAAATTATCCCAGAGTCCCAACCTGTCAGATCAATACCAAGAAATGGTTCTTTTCAAAGCCACTAATTACACAATAGAAATGACCTTTTAAGGCTTCAGTTCAGTTGACATAAAATTACAGAAAAAACTGGTCTCATTTTTGTGGACATGTTTTATATAAAAATCGTATTCATAATCGGTATAACAAGTTCAGCTAGCTAAATCAAATGACTTCACATGATACAAGTAAGCTACTATTTAAAATATTTTCTGGGTTTTTTTTTTGATTTTATATTAAACAAGGTGTTGAAATAGTAGTGAATAGATTGTTATCACCACCCATTCATGTCATACCAATCAGGTCATATCATCAATTTCAACCAGGTTATATCATGAATTTCATCCACTGTTCTTGAAAAAACATTATTGATCATTTCCAGCCCAACTATTTTGCTTATCCTTTGTGTATATTCGATCTCTTTCTTTAATGTGGAAGTCGAGCCTTTCGCAAACTGTCCCCAATTACTGACTAAGAATCTTTTGGACTCATCCTCACGCAATTGCTTCCCCTCCGAGACTGACTCTGACTGATTATCACTTGAATTTTCCGACTTGAAACTAAAAGGTTCCGTACTGAACATTTTTTGATCGCCATTTTTCTTTGCAAAATTTTGTTGGGGCCTGGGCACAGCAGTGCACAACTACGTCATAATTTAAGATGGTGGTGGCTGGGAAATTCGATGGGCAAAAAACGCAAAACAAATGGCCTGGCATTGGCGCTGTGGATAAAATTAGAGCTTTTGAACTCCCAAACTATAATATGGAAACTTGAGAGTTTTACTTGACGACCAAAATGATTTTCAGTCGAGGTTCCCTTTCACTTAAACCTATGAAGCTAGAATCATTACACGGTCGCAAAAAGAGAACCGATAAAATTATAAAAAGTGTTAAGAATTAGAACTTGTGAATTTTGCTCGAGAGTTTTGAGCTGACTAGGCAGTTGGATTTACAAATTATTTGCCACAGAAACAATCAACTGTAATCAACTGTTAATCAGTGGAATTCGAATCAAAATCCGCCCGAATAACTCTAAAACCAAATTCTTACTTTACTGTAAACGTAGAAATAACTACAAGAAAATGTAAGATCTGCACGTTCTTAAGCATTTTTCTTAGCTTAGTAAAAGTAAACTTGAAAGCCAACTCCTACTTTGCATGATTCCGCGTCATATAATATGTGTCAAAAACCGTATAAAGCTCTTTTACCTCCAAGGGACAACATGCAACCAATTTTGTGGTTAACTTTACTGTGTTGTAATCGCAAGTCGCGTTTACTTACAGCTCAAATATTTCCGGATTGAATCGAAGTTTCTTGGGAATTCTTACACTGTTACAAGTAGCAGCAAGAAGATGATGTTGTTTTCCATTGATGCATTCGCAAAGGGACTTGCACAGCCCTAAAACCACATTGACAAGTTATCATTTAAGCAAACGCTAGCTATGGACTAACTCAAATGGCCAACATTAAAACCTATGATGTTGTAATAAGCCTTTGGTGAATTCGGTTCGTAAATGCCGTAGAAGAACTTTGAAGAAAAGAAAAAGCACTTGAACTTGTTATTTGTCTTGAACTCTCCAGTAAGAGTATTGTTTCTAAAGCACCCACTTAATTGAACGCACCTGTGCAGATAGGCGCACTGTCCCAAAACGGGGTCTGACCCCTTTCCCTTTCTAATCATTTTTGGAGTACATATATCAATAAAATAATAATAGTGGTAAAGGTAATAGTAGAAACAGTAATAACAATAATAATAATAATAATAATAATAATAATAATAATAATAATAATAACGGCAGTAGTAAAAGTAATAAATATAAAAACAATAGCAGTAATAATAATGAAAATAATAGTAGTAACAATAATAGAAATATAGTAATTAAAAATAATAAAAAAATAACAAAAAAGATTTCTGTGGTGCTTTTTACAAAATGTTGGAACGTGCTTTACAGATATAACATATCGAGGACAATATAAATATACAATATACATAACCAGCCGAACGAAGACGCGAGGCTAGCGAGGTGGCAGAGAATAGTGCCACGTGAAGAAGTACTATAGACAGAAAAACTCTCGATCGAGCCTGAAAAGTATAACGGTACCTATTGTAATGTAGATGAAAAAGCTTGTTAGATTTTAGTGTGACTAAGCGGTGTGACCGTTCGCTGTGAGCTATTAACTCAGGCACCAAATCTCCAGGTGGATTTTTGCGTCGTTCGAGCACTTTGTCGAATCTTTAAGGACTGTAGCTGTACGTCGAAAGCTCATAGCATCTTTGAAGGATATTTTATTATTTACTCATAGCTCCCACGTGCACGCGATTTGTTTATCCAGCAAAAGGACAAAGTTTTGTTTTGTTTTGCCGGTATTTTTGCGACATTTAATTGTTTAAAATTTAACGTTTACTAGTGTAGGTGCAAGTATTCATTAAGGACTCTTCCGTTGTATTGTTGATAGTCAACATTAACAAAAACTTAAATTACAAATATCGCAGTGATTTTAAGGAAAAAAATAATTACAAGGCATAGGTGTGACAAAATAAGAAAAAAAGGGCATTGTTTCAAATGTATGTATACTCTAGGCTAAGCAATATTTATATGTATATAGGAAAAGATAATCAAAGGTGCTAAGTGAAGTATGTAAAAAATTCAGTTTAGTTTATCATTTATAAGCGTCATGAAGCCGATAATAAAACAGTGAAAAATCAGGTGCAAAACCAATCTGTTGGATTTCTAGCGAGAAGATTATTTAGCGATTTTCATATTTCTTTGTAAATGTTGCTTTTAAGTGCCTGATTTTCGAAAAATGCGTGTTGCTCTATTAGTTGTAAATATCTTCGAAAATCTGTTTCTTTTCCTACCTATTTGTTTGTGTATAAAGCTACCTAGCGGTGTCTCATAATTACTTTTCAGACCAAATGCAGTCAGCTTGACTATATTTTTTTGTTTCAGGGAGGTTTTTATATTTATAAACCAGTTTTCCAGAATTTTCCAAAATCTTTGTCCTATTCTGCAACTCCAAAACTAGTGTAACAACCTTTTCCCTTTCAATTTTACAAAAAGTACAGTTTTTTCTGTTCTTCCGATCTTATGTAAAAAACTGTTGGTTGCTATTCGCCTATGCAGCAGCTTAAATTAAAATTTCCTTAGTTTGGTGCTCTTGGTGCACTTAAAATTTCTCATGTAAATTATTTCCCATTTCATTTCTTCAAGATTTACTATTTCAACATCTCTTGCCTATTTTCCTGACATATTATTAGTGTCGCTCCCATTTTTTGATTAAAATGTTATAAAATAGCTTACTTGATACTTTACTAGTTGTGCTTTGAATTGTTTGGTTTTCTTGTTTTACATCGTTTGGCTCTAATTTAACAGTTTTGCGTAGTTTGGCGACACAAGTGAGTACGTCAAATACTGTAGGTATGGTACCTGGAGGTTATGTTTGTTTTAAAAGTTCTTATGGTCGAAAAAGCATTTTTTTTTCTTCTAATGAGCGGCTTACTTTAAAAATGCGCCTTTATTGAACCACTGATTGCAAAAACAGGCCTCTTCCAAATGCGGATTAAAAATTTATGCAATGTTTGTTCTTCAAACTCCTTTAGGGAACTTAGTTTGCTTTGGAAATT
>JAOEJI010387751.1:0-10313 GCA_025448255.1 Umimayanthus chanpuru
GGGTTTTCGTCCACTGTTTTAGAATTACAAACTAATACCACCATTAGAATGTACTTATCAAGAGTTTTCATTTGAATAAACACATTTTGGGTTTTCGTCCACTGGTTCAGAATTACAAACTAACCCCACCCTTAGAATGTACTCATCAAGAGTTTTAATTTGAATGGTCACACTTCGGGTTTTCCTCCACTGGTTCAGAATTACAAAGTAACACCACCCTTAGAATGTACTCATCAAGAGTTTTCATTTGAATGGTCACACTTTTGGTTTTCATCCACTGGTTTAGAATTAAAAGCTAATATCACCATTAGAATGTATTCATCAAGATATTTCATTTAAATGGTCAACTTGTGATAATTAGAAAAAATGATTTTGTTTCGATTGCTTCAACTTACTGTTGTGAGGTAAAATTAGAAGTCATTTCAAATCCAAAGTCTTTTTAAAAGACTACCAAACGCAATTGTTATATTTTCTATACAACTGACTTCGATGAAAATTGATGTTAGGCTAATATTTTTGCTTTACAGAAAACATTTTAAAAAAATTTTTTAATAAAACGCTACATGTACTTGCATGTAAGAAAAGGCATAACCAATGTTGAAATTTTTTCTGATATGATATATTTGATATCAAGAAGACTGTAATACGTTTTGTATTTGCTAATTATGTTGAACAATACACACACGCGTGGGCTTTGACAGATTGTGGTAGCATAATTTGTAGCATAATTCGTCATTACGAGCAAAATTGAAAGACACAATCTGCAATGCCGGGTTACTGTGTCTTTTGTATGTAAAAACACTTTCTTTAGCTCCTTTGTGATGATTTGTTTAAAGTTTACTTACAAAATTCTCAAACGGGGAAGATCAACAAAACTTCCATTTTCCAATAACTCCAAATTATTGATGTTAAGAGACCTAGTGTTTAAAGAAAATTGGTACGTACCATCAGTGCAGTAGGTTAAGGTAGCTCTCATCTTTTTTTGTTTTTGTTTTTTGTGCCACTGTACGCTACAAATGGATTGCCAAAAGTTGTTAGCTGATATTTCTGCAACTTTGGTATTACAACTGCAATTTTGTTTCCATGGTTATCCTGTAGGATGTCCAAAACACTCCGTTTTTGACATTCAACAGCATTTTATATCGATAACCTGTCCTTCTTGACAAGATGATGATGATGATGACTAACTTTCTTTATTTTGAAAAGACACGCCCACACTTTAACGGGCAATCTATCTGGTGGCCTTCCACAAAATTTACGGAAATTACAGTTTACAGAAATCAGAGTTATATGTCAATGAAAAGGAACATTACAATAAAACACTCTTCGTTTAAATGAACGTCTTATGTTTTGGACAGATGCTGAATGTTCCTAAATATTTCGAGAACTTCAGCAAAGAATTAGTTTACAGTCTCATTTCAGGTATACACAGCCATAAGTCTTCTTAAAATGTTCTTAAACACAATTGGTAGTATTGGGTGTGCAGTTATTTTCCATTCGTACAAACCGTACATCTTATTGAATTAACCGCTGCTCTGGCCGACAAGAAAGAGTTATAATAATAAATAAAAATTCTTTAAAACAAACTTGTACATGCACAACATTATAGGAGATGTTACACTGATCGGCATTAGCAGAGATTAAATTATTTCCATGATCTTGTGCAGTATTCAAAAGTTCTTCGCCTTTCTTCAGCCTCAGTTTGTTCATAGTATGTTCTTAAATTTTGAACATTTTTTAGCCACATGTTCTTATGAAAAGATTCTTATAAAAAAGAGTGTATTAAATAAATTAACAAAATAATTAAATTGATAATACAAGTGGAATTCACTTACCTTAGTATCGACATAAGTGTAAACAGGGCACATCTTATTGAAATGTAGAGATTACCCTCTACATTTCAATAAGATGTGCCCTGTTTACACTTATGTCGATACTAAGGTATTAAGTGAATTCCACTTGTATTATCAATTTAATTAATTTGATAATTTATGTAATACACTCTTTAACCAGCTTTCTTATAGCGATGTCGGGGGGACAAAATTCTTGTTCTTTTGCTATCTGTGTTTTTGGAAGAAGCTTTCATACTCATTGGGGCAATTTCATATAACCTACGATTTTAGTTTTATAATGTAGACTATACTGAATGTATTGAAAGCTAGCGCAATTACAAAGGCATTGGAGTACAGTTTCGTTCAGAATCAATTTTGCTGCACACTTTATTAGAGTTTGGATATATCTTCAGAATATAAAGGGTCTTGTTTATATGGTCAGTTCTGAACAACAAAATCTTAGGATTTTTTTGCATTTTTTCCAAACAAACTCAAGCGTTCGTTTTCTCAAAGAACACATTCAGATTTTGTATTATATTTGTTATTCAGGCGATCTGATCATTCGCTTTCTTGATATGCCTAGATCATTGCCTGACCATGGCCATTTCGATTGAGTTGAGGCAAGCAAGTTTTAAATTCGTTTCGCTTCTTTTGGGTTATTCTATTTTTTTCACTGATTTTGTCTTGTTGTTTAATCTATTAAAATATTTAATAATGTGACACCGTTATGAATTTCATTCCGGTACGAATAATATATGCTTCACTAATCCACGTTTTCATGGAAATTAGAGAGGACGGGGATGTGAACGAAAACGTTACAAAACAATAGACTTAGTTACAGAATACAATAACTTCATGTGGGAATGCAACCACCTGGCCACTTTTCTGCCGTCGTCTTTAGAAACAGAACGTGAAAACCTCAATTCTGGATTCTTATAGAGAACGTGAACGTTAGAGTACGAATCATTTCAATCTTCATGCAGCTTTAAAAACAAAGCTTCTGATTTTTCTTATTCACACTCCTTCAGGCAAAACAAAAAAGAAACGCATGAGTTATACAAACAAGAAAAGGGAAAACGAAAGTTTAAAATTCAGCATCCGTCGACTTTGTTGACGTTCCTGTCCTAACTGCTTAAGGTCCCTGATGCAGTAATAACATACGCGGATCGAAATTGTTAGCCAGTTATCATCCCATACTGGAATGAGCTCGTACCTTTTTGTATAATAAACCCATTCTGAAATGAAGTTTTAAACGTTATCACATAAACAAAATACCGTTAAAAACTTGATCCGGTATTATATAAATTGTTATTGTTAAATGCTTTCTAGCTGGTGGTGGAACATAGGTCATCGACTGTAGATTTTCATCGGACACATTTCTTAGTCGTCTTTTATAGCTAGCAACAACTGTAACCCTCTGATGTTGTCTCCGCCTCCATTTCTCTGCACCATGTAGTTCGTGGCCTTGTTCACTTCCTTTTCTTCTAGAATCCTAGGTTAAAGCCTGCTTTTTGATGCGTACAGGTATGCTCTATCCAGATCCATTTATGTCGCTGATGAGGTACTTCACTAGTTGTTGAGCGGGTCTTCGTTTTGGATTGTTGCAGTCCATCATACTATCAACTTCTTCTTAAGAATTTACCTATATTTTGTTTTATAATATCCTTGTCTATAAGAACGTTTACTAGGCTGAGGTTTATCCACAAAATTTAGAAAATGTATGGATTGAATTAAGAACATCCTTGGGCTCAGCCAAATTTTCTGTGTTCTTATAAAAAGACTGTGTTAATGAATCTCTAGACTTTCTTTTCTTCGGCACAGCTTTTGCGGTCTTGATTAACAATTATGTTAAAGATATACACTTTGATCGTGGTTGATATTTCTCACAATTTCTAATCAGGTTTCGTTTTGTTTATGAGAAGTACCATTTTCTTGGATTTATCTTGTCAAAGTTGCTGTTAAGAGTTTCATATTTTTTCTGTTTGTTTGATACTTTCCTTTTTTAGTTTCTTTTGCATGACTTATATCCGTATCTTGTATTTCCGAAGACAAATTTAAAATGAGATTGAAAATTGCTATCAGATGATCTAAGGTAACTATACTGACTTTGCTATTGAGATGAACTGAAAAAACAGCTTGGCCAGCAAACAGCGCTGTTCTAAATGGTCTATAATCGTTGGCTAATTCTTTGTTCGTGCTTTCATTGAGCTGTCGATGCACTTGGAAAATAGGGAAAACATTTAAAAAGCTAAGCAAGACTCCGGCTTCCCATCTTACCGCTCAAAAACCTCTCTGGTGCTTTTCCAAATGCCCACTTGTATCCCAAACTAGACAAACACACACTAAGCATGGCCTGTGTCTTAAACAGAGCGGCGAAAAGACTCAAGCTATGTGTTGCGGTAAAGACAGTTGTTTGTGCATATGATCGTTTTCTGCAGCTCCTTTATGATGACATAAAGTATACTTACAAATAGAACAACCGGGGAAGACCGCTAAAAGCTCCAGGTTCCAAAGCTTTCAAACTGTTGTCATTGAGATGCCTAGAATTTAGAGAAATTCACACATACCAGGGTAAGTTACAATCTGTTTTTCGGTGCCACTCTATATTTTAAAAGAATTGCTGACAGTGGTTGCAAGTTGATCAGTGCATGTTTCAACAACTTTGGTACTGCAACTGAAATTCGATTTCCACGGCTATCCCAAATATTGTTTGAACCACACAGCTTTTAGCATTCAGTCATTGACCGCTCTTCACTTTTGAAATCCAACACATTTGAATTGATCGATATTGTAGAAAATCTTGATTGACTGTTTCAATAACAAAATCTTATTAAACTTTAACAGGTATTAACTGGCATACCATATATAGTGGTTTTAAATTGTTTTGAAGTGCTGTGTAGATGTCCAAAATGATACTTTCTAGAAAGGAAATGGGTCCACATGAGGAATGAGAAAAATTCTCTGATCCCAGTTGGATTCGAACTCACGAACTCCGGAACAGTTCACCGTTGCTCTACCAACTGAGCTACAAGACCAGATTGGAGCTGGTCGTGGAAAATTAAGATGATAATTAGTGGCAAATGAACACGTAAGTGAAGGGGTAACCAGTAGAATTGGCCACTCAACACTAATAACAGGGCCGTAGCCAGCTACAGACAGGGAGGGCAAATACCCCCCCCCCCCCCACCTAAATTTTGAGTCTAGCTACGGCCCCGAATAAGAATACTTATATTGTGATTTAAGTGTGGTAAGTTGAAGTGCTGAAAAATATGATTTCAAATGACATTAACTGACATAGTTTGTTTCCATACATTTCCATTTACGTTTAATTTTGTTTCTTATTTTTTACCTTTCTTATAAGACAAACTCAATCCGGAATTATTCATATTATAATGAGATTTTAGATGTTATCACACAAACGAATATTGAATCTCAGAGTGGAACAGGGATAAATTACATCGTAACGGAATGAAACTCGAAAGTTGTTGTTGTTGTTGTTGTTGTTGTTGTTGTTGTTGTCGTTGTCGTTGTATATTTTCTGGTGGAGCATAAGCCTTGGACGTGATACCGGATTAGACAACATAAAAGAATACAAAAACAGTTCGACATGAGTTTGTTTAGAATAATCCGAGTTATTAGTGCAGATTTCAGAGTGCAGAATAAAATTAACTTGAACAAAAATACAAGCTTAATCTTTATACGGCTCAAACCTATTTGATTAATGTTATGCTACACTTTAAATTTACTTTTAAACCCAAGCTTGATTAATTGCAAGTATATTTGAAACGCTTATTGGCCAGTTCTACGACAGTTCTGACTACATTAAAGCATTCAAACGAACCAAAAAGAAGTGTAACAATATCAGAAGGCAAACACAGTGTCAAAGAGACCCTGTTAATTATTGCGTTGCCTGAATACTCACAAAGACTCAAGTGAGGGGACGTTGTAAAAAGTTCCTTTCTGAATACTTTCAATTTTATTAAACTGAAAGTACCTGCATTGTGGCATAAGTACAGTCACACATTAGTCTGTGTAAGCTTGTTCCCAAAAATAATTTCAAAACAAGTTCCTGGTGGTAGTTAAAACAACCATACTTGGTTTTACTGACTGGTTAAATAAAGTCATGGTTGTCGACTCGGTATTTTATGTGTTCTTGTATCAACCTTTGGATTCTAGCTTTGGAACAATTAGTTTTCAGTTTTTGAGTTAAGTACAATCTCTTTAGGAATAATAACATATCACTAAATAGACGGGCATAACAAATGCAAAATTAATCTTTACGCCAATTGATTCGGGTCAATTTGTTGATTTGTAGCTTTTACTCTTGTAGGCTTTTGCTATTTGGCGAAACATCAGCGCTTGAGGGAAAGGGGCATTTTCGCCCTTACCCATGATTTCCAAATAGTTAAGAAGTAGCAGTTAGTTCATGAACTACTAAATAATTTCTTTACAAACATTGGTCAAATAAATTGCTGCAGTTGCCATGGTAAAAAGAATAATAACTCAAAATGACAAATTTCGGCCGCCATCTTTGATTTTCGAGTTTCTAGATTTTGATCAATCTGAAATATACTATAAAAAAAGTTAGAAAAATTATTTTACAGGATAAAGCAAGGTTACAATCATTTTTAACAAAAACTTTAAAAATATTAAAAGTTAACAATAAGTTAACAACTTTCGTGACCTACAATGATGACGTCATTCCAGAAAAGAAGTCTAACAATCAGATCCGTTCAAATCTCAAACTTAATAGTACTAGTGCCCCATTATTGATTTGCTGGAATACTTACAACTTACTAAGATTGGGAAGCTTGCTAAATGCTCCCTTCGGAATACTTTTTATCTTGTTGTTCTGAAATAAACTATGGGATACATATATAACACATTAGTCGCTATGAGTGCTCCCTAACACAAGCTCCCTGACTGAAATCTCCCAGTATCTCCCACTCGGCCTGCTAGTATAAATTTAGGGGTTCAACCCATTTTTGCACTCTCATACTTGAAAAAGACAGCCATTGGCAAATATCTAAGTTGCATGGGGTTAACCTGGACCTTATGGTTGGTGTAATAATAATCAAAGAAGAAACACAAATGTGGCAATGAAAGGAATCGAACATAAAAGCCGGGCATTCAACCAATTTTTCCGGAAGAGTACGTCGAAAGGAAAAAAAGATGCCCATATACTTGTAATAATAATCAAGCAGTCTGTTCCGACGAAGGGCTAACGCTCGAAACGTCAGCTACACACCATATCCTACAGGCGAAAAACATACCATATCAACCAACGGCTATAGCCTTAAACGCTCTCATCCAAAGCATAAAATGAAAAAAATACGACAGTTCATATTGTGCTGTCCTTTAATGGTTCACCACAGTCTTTCTTCTGAGAATGTTAGGAGGATTTTAATTTTTGAAATATTTACGACAACACAACACATTCAAGAAAAGTACGCATGTGCAAGACTTCCTCCTCTGTCGCTACTGCAAAACGGGAGTTTACGCCAGTCATTGTTTCACTCCGCAAATTATCGACTCCTCTTGGAAGGGGGATATTGTCATTAGCCAGAGAATCAAATTGCTTGAAATACCAACGTAAACAAGTTTGTATATGCTAAGGTTAAATGTACGTACATCAGGCGCACTGAAGCTAGGTTGTGAAATGCTCCATTTTCAATGCTATGGATCTTGTTGTCTTGCAAATCCCTATGGGGGAAAAGACAACGTTCATCAACGTTCACAACCGCATTCACTTCAAAAAGCAAGATATGTTTCAGAAACAAGTCTGTATTGGTAACTGGAAAAATAAGCTAAAACTAAAGGCGACGTTTTTTTTATCTCGTCACATCAGGACCAGATGTATAAACAACGTGTTTTATGTCTCTGAATATCTCAATCAGAACGGGACAAATCTCTCTATACTTAGTTACTATAACAAAAGTCTTTCAAAAACTAAAACAGTCTAATTGAAGACTTGATTTGAAACTTTAGTGTATATAAAGAGATCGATATTTGGAAACAGTTTCTCAACTGCACGTACTTTACTAGTGTTATCCAATATTTCAAATATAAAGTTATGGGTATAGAAAACAAGCATAACCAGTGTGTGGTTGTTTGTTCTTCTACGAAACCGGTTTCTACGAAATATTTTTTTCTTGTTCCTTGTAAATTTCCTGTTTTAAGTACAGTAGCTTTCTATAATCAACACGCATTTGCAGTACTTTTGCCCTTTTTATGAAATGGATTTTCAATTTGTATAGGAACTGGTAAAATATGCACTGATATGGCTGATAAACATGCACGATTAAGTAAGTATGGTATTCTTTTTCTGATGTACCATGCAGAGAGGTAGGAGGCCTTGGAAACTTTTGAATCAAACCGCAAAGCCAAAACGTTTAACAAGACAATTCATGTTTGCTTTGCTGGAGGAGCGAATATTTGAAAGCCCAACTAAATATTTAGTTCAGGCCCGATTATATTTTATTTGGACTGGAAACTTGACCAATATAACGTGTACCCTGGGAGGACTTTGAAAAGTAGGCAAATTTTTACCTCATTTCCGATTACTAAACGCAAGATAATTTCACGGGCCAAGAATAGAAATGCAACTAAAGTTTCGTATGATATTTTTATTTCCGAGGAGACATCAAGTGACGTAGATTGTGTGTGTGTATAAACCATTTGTAGCTGTGCTCTTGTTCAGTGTGCAAGCGTGTTAATATTGACGATTTGTTGCAGTTTTGAATGAGCAAGAATGGCCGCCGGCAAGCATAGACCACTGTTTCAACTTTTCTGGATTTCTCGAGAAAAACATTAGTTAACGTTTCTTAAAATGTTATTTTTGTAAAAGGTTCGCCAAAAATGTGTCTCAGGCAAAGAAAGTATAAGGAAAACGAAAGAAATTTCGATGATTGCAGATTTTTGGAACTTCATGACAGCCGCTCGTAAATACGTCCGCGAAAGGTTGAAAAGTTTAGATTGTGTTCAGATAGTGGTTTACGGCGTTAACTGGATGATATTTTTTGTGGAGGAGGGGATAGGAGGAACGTACATTGCATATCACGTTGAAGGAACAGTTAATTTAAAAAGGTCTTGTTCTGTTAAAAACTCGCTTTCAACAGCTCGAGTCAATCCAGTCTCAAAATCTTTACTACTATGTCTGAAATATACATTGTAGTAATGTAGTATCTCAAAAATCATCCAGTGAATCCCAACTTCTAAATATTTTTTATAAAGGTGACTGAACGCAAGAGTTTTGGTTAATACGGTTGCTCTTAGAAAGGGATACCGCATTATGGATAGTTTTCGATTTCGTACCATTTGAGATACCTTCATTTAATATACTTACACTTTTATCAAACCTTGTAAACCATAAAACGTTCCACCTTTTATAACCTCCAATTTGTTTTTGTCGAGACGCCTTAAAATGTGATAAACATACCGATATTATAAATACAGAAAAACCTAAAAGGTATTAGCTTGATTTTATATTCATATTGAGCCGGATTTTTGCATTCTTTTCGGTACCTTTTTGTTCAAACACAGAGAAATTCACTAAGAAACAAACTCTAGATCTTGAAAAATCGGAAACAACACACTTCATATTTAGGATAACTTCATTTCTGAAATCTCTTCAATTTGATCTTGTGGCAAGTTGTGGTCATATGCGAACATGTTGACCCAAACCATGTACAAAAACATACTAAATTGCTCTTCTGTTGCTATGGTAACGTACTGATGTATACTTTTGCTGGGTTTAAGTGCATTACTTCTAGCACTAATAACTCAGTTGTGGCTGAGGGAAGATGAAGTAAAACCAGGCAGAATCACTTCAATACACTTGTTGTGTGCAATGAACTTCAATTTGGAGCTTTTTTCTGTTTTCTGTCAGAGAAAAAAAATCGAATATTTAATTTCCCAAATGAGGCCTTTTCTGAGGCATATCTTCTCATAAATCTTCTCGGCAAGGAAAAACAGTCCAATGTATCCTGTTTCATTTAGGTTTAAGCTTCTAGCATGTTTCAGATTTTGATACAAATCCTCCCTACTGAGAGGGAAGCTGGGGGTGGAAAATACCACCTGAGAGAGAGGGTTAATCTTGATTGCAGGTTCAAATTGTGACGTACAAGCAAGAGAACATGAGGGGACAGAGAGGGACACTCCCAGTCCACGCTTTGTGACATGTCATAGCCACTAAAGTTATTTATAGATTGGCTCTCAAACGAAAGTGTGTTTTCCGAGACGTCCGCATTAAGAATCACCTCGATCTGATGTGGTTAGTGCGTAAATAGCGGAGAGCATTGGTGTACGTTTTGTCGATGAAAGCGACTTCCAAAAAGAAGGAAAGTGGTATATCTTGAGCAAGATCTCACAGTTTGAAGTATGCTCAACAGTTTCTTTAGAGTAGAAACGGCTCGCTGGCGGGCATATCAGATTTTGGCGAAGATATAGTGTCGGAAGCGGGCAGCGATTCGAGTGGTATTT
>JAOEJI010387862.1:0-10313 GCA_025448255.1 Umimayanthus chanpuru
CATGATGGAATTTGACGATAAGTTTCGTGATCCAGTTCTTTCGTGGTAAGATAATTGGACATCGCGTGTCATAAGAAATAAATTCTGCACATTTCAAATGACAGTCGGATCTCAGGAGACCATCTTCATCTCATTTTGGATTCAAAGCCATCAACTTGCTGTTTCATGGTAGTTGCGTCTTTTGCTCAAGTGCTGAGTGCTCTTCTGGGAAGGCTGTTCTTTGTGCTTGCTTGATCAGCTCTATTTGTTCATCTGCAATTTCCTCTGGTGTGAGTTCTCCTCTCTTTCGTTCCTCTGTCAGTAGTTGGCAATTCTTTATGAATTTGCGAACCCAGGCTTGAACAGGTTGGAGTCTTTTCCAACTTGAGTAATTTCTTGGGTCCAACCTGTTTTCTTGCTTTCTTGTGTCAACTTGAACTCCCGTTTCTTGGTTCATGGGCTGTTCTGGCTGTGAATTTCTCTTCGAGAAATTTTATTAAGCTTTGGTGAAGTTACAACTTTCGCCTTTAAACTGGGGCTTGCAATGATCCTTTCGTTATCTCTTCATCTTCTGCAATTGCTTGTTGAACCACGTTAGTTTGCCATTTAGATTCATCTTTGTGGAGAAATTCAGGACCACCCCACCACATGGTTGACTCAGACATTTCTACTGCCAGAATTCCTCCTGTCAACAGATCGGCAGGATTCAGGGAAGTCGGGATGTGATGCCATTGTTCAGGACTTGTGTTGCTATGAATCTCTCCAATTCGATTTGAAACAAATGGCTTGTACTGTCGACTCCTCCTGCGTATCCACCATAGAACACTCATGCTATCTGACAAGAAGATAACACATCTCAGTTCCAATTCCAGAACTTTGCCAATTCTTTTGGCAAACTGCATTCCAACAATTGCTCCCATTAGTTCCAATCGAGGAATGCTTACCACAGTTAATGGTACTACGCGTGTTTTTGCAGCCGCCAAGCGTGTAGACACAATTTCATTCTTGTACACAATTCTGTTGTAAACAGCAGCTCTGTAGGCTTCTTGGGAATGTGGCTAGCTTGGATTTCATCATCTTGTGTCAGTCTTAGACATCTCGGAACTTTGACGTTGACGAGTTCAGGTAGTTCTTCAAACCATCTCCTCGCTTTGATGGTCAAGCATTCATCAAGAGGGTCATCCCATTCTAATCCTGTATACCACATTTCTTGAAGTAGGTTCTTTGCTCTGATTAGGAATGGAGCGAGAAACCCCATTTGGTCGAACAGCTTAGCAATCTTTCTCAGAAACTCTCGTTTAGTTAGTTTACAGATGTCGTTTGTTGATACATTTGCTTTGAATACAAAGACATCTTCTTTGGCAAGCCACAGCAGTCCAAGAGTCTTTGCTAACGGCAAATGTTCTTTGTCTAGATCAACTTCAGTTGTTCTATCTTCAGGTGGGATGCTCTCCAGAGCTGTTGATGAATTGGATAGCCATTTGCGTACATACATTCCAGCTTTTCTCCATAACTCTGACAGCTGGCTGTACAGTTCAATTCCTTGATTTTCATCTGGAACCGAGTCCATGCTATCATCCATGTAGGTAGACTTCAATACGGTTTCGGCTGCCATTGATAATTCTTCTTTATGTGCTGTAGCATTCTTCTGAGAAACAAATTGGGCTTGAAATGGTGACCAATTGACACCAAAGACGACACAACTGAATTTGTATTCATCTAGTTATTTGTCTGGAATCAAATCTCTCCAAAAGAAGCGATGATAAGTTCTAGCTTGTGGTGCAATCTCATATCTCAAGTACATCTCAGCAATGTCACAGACAAGAGCTACTGGGTGTCTTCTAAATCGCAATAGAACATCAAATAGGTCATTCTGTAACTTTGGACCTTGGTGTATTGTATCATTCAGAGACACTCACATTTGGCAGATGTATCAAATACGACTCGTGTCTTTGTGGTTTCTCTTTCAGGTCGTACAACCGGGAAATGGGGCAAGTACCATTTTCCCTTTGGCTGTTTTATTATAATGTTTCTCCACATATTCATCAGTCTTCTCTGTGTATGCCTTTGCGATTTCTGGATTCTTGTTGAATCTCTTTTCAGTGTTCTGCAGTCTATGAGTAGCAATATCGTAGTTGTTTGTCAGTTTGGGTGTATCCTCTTTCCATGCAATTGAAACTTGGTATCGATCGTTCAGGAACTTGAGTGACCCTTCCGCTTTATTCAATGCAATTTGCTCCTCCACTGTGAGAGACATGTTGCTCTCAACAGTTCCGACAGTTTCAATCTCCCAAAACTTTCGGAGCGTAGAATATATTTCTTCAACCTTTCTATCTTCTCGTACAAAATAAATTTGAGCAAATTCAGTGTGTCCATCCACATTCACTTCTGAATTTAGATTTCCAATACAAGTCCATCCAAGAGGTGTTTGCCTTGCAATTGGTTGTCCAGGCTCCCCACAAACATCTTTATAAGAAAAATGTAAATCAGCATGGTCAACTCCAATGAGTAAGTCAACAATTGGTCGTGGACCAATGTTTGGAAACGTAATTTCTTTCAAATGATCCCTTTTATTTGCATGTTCACTCCAATTGATTTCTTCCATATGACTCTTGCTGTTGTGAAGGCTTCTATCTTGACATTGATGCTGCCATCCACACTTTCTAATCCTAATTCAACCGGAACAGTTTCAAATGTCTCAACTTGTCCATTCAAAACATTAATTTCACTCTTTGTGTATCACCTTCCAGTCCCAGTTCTGCAGCAATATCAACGTTCAAATATGTCTTACTAAGTACTTGCATAGTCTAGTGAGGCATTTTCCATTGGTCAGTCCTTGAACAGTTTCAGATGCAATGGTATGAAACTCTGCTTGAATAATCCAAATGCGTAAAATTTCAACAGATTTCACTTTCTCTGTTTTGAAAAACCCAACGATGGTAACGGGTTAACATTGGTTCAGGCATCTTCTTCTGAAGCTTAATGTAAAGAGAACCATTCCCTAACTCCTAATAAAGTCCAGCTTCTTTAAGATTTACAACGGCAACGTATAAAATATCTGCAAATCGTTCCAGATCTTTGGAATTCCCAGCTCGGATTGGTTTGAAATTATCCTATTCTTCCATGTATAAGTTAACTTGGCGACGTTTTCAACCATATTTCCGATCTAGTCTCTCCTTTGCTGCTTCAGATGGCTAATGGGATACTTCTGTCTAATATGGCAATATATTAATACTGACAAAACACGTCATATTTAGCCAATCAAATGCTGAAAACAAGTTATATTAAACAGAAAAAGGTGGACCCATATAGTCATGTTCAGTGTTGTATTTCAGGTGCACTTATAAACACTATATTTTCCAGATTTTGACTGGTCGGTATCAAACTGCTTCATTCTGTCAGCATCGATGGACTGCACTGCGAGAGTGTGGGAGCCCTCAGCAGGTCGCTGCCTACGTGTGGTCTATGACAGCCAATCATCACCTGTCTTTGCATGTAGATTCCAGCCAAACAACAATAACATGATTGTTGTATCCTGCTTGTAATAAATTTATTATCCGCAGCTTTTTAGACTCAGGCATCATTTCTTTTCTCTCCTGACAGGTGGTACTTGTCTCCAAGAATAAAAAGTCAACTCTTGAGACCATTGCAAGGCTTTCAATCCTGATCATCTTTAGGACAAAAATTCTTAGAAATTTTATATCCTATTCAAGAATTTTCAACTTCACTTTTTTGAAAACTTATTAATAAACATTTGCATGATACATAGTTTTGATAATTTTATATCTTCTAGTATGTAGCAAAAAATGTAATATACAGTTGGACCCCGATAATTCGAACTCTGATAATTCGAAGTCCCCACTAATTCGAAGCAATATTCATTTCCCTAAGAGTGCCTTACTACTGATTTTTACCTCGTTAATTCGAACCCCTGTTAGTTCGAACCATTTTGCTTTCCCCTTGGGAATTCGAATTAACAGGGTCCAAATGTATACTCTTGCTATCTATGACGAAGTCAGTGTGGTGTTTATGGACTTATTCTCACAGAAAGGCAGAGGGCAGGTTTGTTAATATTTGGCTATTTTGCAAAATAATTATATAATTTGTTTTCGAAGCAAATCTAACATTGTTCTGAAACATGTGAAGAGACTCTTAAGAATGAAGACATCCATTTGTAAAGTTTGAGTACTTCTTGGTTTGATGTGTTCCCAGCTGTTTCTTGAGAGTGGATAGAAGACAGTGAGCATGGACAAGCTTCACTGACCCATTTTCCACCCCTTCCCGTGATTTCAAACTCCCTGTTTTTTATTCTCTATCTCTTGAGATGGCTGGGGAACAAGTCAATCTCTTGGTGGTAAGTGATCAACTGTTTAGATCAAGCTGTTTCCTTAGCCTGCTCCTAGACAGGAAATCAGAAAGGGCATGTCAATGTATTCAACATGTCGACTGGGAAGGGTGTCAAGGTTTGTACAAAAAATGTCATATAAACGTAATTTCTGTTAAATTGACCCAAGTTTTGATATTTCTCACTTATTCTTTTTTTGTAAGAACTTAATAAGCTGTGCAAAACTGTCAACCTTTTTAACGACTCTTTCAAGTTAGTGCAAGCTTTAAAATAATGATCTTTTAATGTAATTGGGAATAATTTTTATAACAATTGTTGTGTTTTGTAAGTGCACGAAATACATGTTGTATTTAAATATGTAATTTCCCTTTACAATAATTAGTGTACGTATTACGTATATGTACAGTGTATATGGTATACACTCTAAATTTTATACAATTAAATTGTGATACCTATCTTTAGTTAAAAACGGTCATGATGTTTGCAAGTTGTAAATAAGCACATGAGGCACCCATTTGTAATTATAAATTATATTGAAACCTTGTAAAAATATTTAAAAAAGACATAATATATTAAAATTAAAAGCAGAAATTGTATGGTCAGTCATATACACGATTGCAAACATTTCAACTTCCAAAAAAGGTTACCTCATTCTGCAAAAGTTCTTTGTATGTTCATGTGCATTTCCTGTCTTTGTCATGCATAAATAATTAGGGTATCTGATTTCTTGTTTACTTACAGTTAAGAGATAGAATCGAAAACAATTTTTTGACCAACAGTTTGTATTTCGCAGGGTGGCAGTGGTAAAGTATCGTCGGCTGTGAAATGCATGGAGTTTGATTCATCAGGAATTGTTCTTTGGGTGGGAGACGAGAAGGTCAGCAATTCTTCTGACATTCCCGACCACTGTAATCTGTTGAACTTGGCGCCAAAAGGGGTTTACTGTTACTAATCAGTGCTCAACATGTAACCACAGGAAAAGTAATGCAGTTTTATTTATTATTTTTTCTTATAGGGTAGCATCTACTCATTTTGTTTTGATCTAGCGTCTGGAAGGCTCCACAAATCTAAGCGGTAAATGTTTACATTTTTAGTAAGATAAGATAAGATACTTTTATTTCCATAGACTAGCCCAATCAGTTTTAAACATAAAAGTTAAAAGATTGTGCTATGAAGGGAGAAGTTTGACTGTGTTTTGACTATAATAGCAGAATCAAGTTTAATTATGTTTAGAACTTGTGACTGCAATAGTCATTTCATTACTTTCTTAAAAAGTAAGTAAAGGCAAAGCAGAGCAGACAGAGCAGAGTACAGTGGAGTGGAGTGGAGTAAATTACAATAACTAGCTGAACTTTAAGATAGTAAAAAACCGTAATGCGTAAAAGTTAGGTGGGCATCTGCTGGTTGGTTTTGAGAACTCCCCCATGTGTTTTCAATTTATTTTTGTTTCTGAGGCCCTTTACCGAGAAATTAAAAGATTATGCAATCATATGGGAAGATTACGCAACCATACGGGAAGATTGCGCAATCACATGGAAAGATTGTGCAATCATACCATAAAACACCCGCTTTCTGAGTACGAACTTGGAAGAATTTATGTTGTGTTACAGAATCCAAGTGTCGGAGGGGAGCCCAGTAACATCCATTTCATACCGTAGTTGGGTCAGTCGAGAGGCACGAGACCCGATGCTACTTGTGAATGTGGCGGCAGACTTGCTGTGCCTGTATAGGTAAGGCACAGTCACACTTGAAATGTAGATTACTCTTTAGATTAAATGATCTCGATGGGATGGTTTATTAAAATGTCACTTTAATCACACACTAGTTAAATTTCAGTAATAAAAGTTTAGGGGAAATAATCATTTAATATTGTTCTTCTATTTGTCTTCTGCTACGAGACGATTTTTCAAGATCGAACTGCCCATCCAGACAAACAAATCTTCCAAAAACCATCATCAACTGACAAAAATTAAAAGAGTGTTCTCAAACGTTAAGGAAACAATTTCATTTTATTTATTTATAGGTCAAAGGCCTACGGGACTAAATTAAATCTTTGCTAAGTTGACTCTTTCGATCGTTTATTAAATTGAAGGACGACAAAATTGTGATGAAAATGTCGGGCCTGCCAGTCTTGATATAAAATGAGACGACCAACAAAAGACAAGTTTCTGTGTATTTTTTCTTTTGCTAAGATAGTTAACTTGTTAGACGACTTGTCTGTCTTCTAGTGTGAAAACGGACAGTATTGAGGTTGAGACCGACGATTTATCAGTTACAATTGTGGCAAACCGAGTCATACTTGTAGGCTTGTTGTAGCTGATCTAAAAGGCGAATAGCCTACCCTTTGGTATAATTGAACATTGCTCTCTCTCATCGCTAGCGTTGTTGATGACGGGGGAGGACTCAAACAGAAACGCTCGTTTCAAATCACTCAGAAGTCCTGCCAAGTTCGCAGCTGTTTCTGTCCTTTGATGTCCTTCAGACAAGGCGCTTGTGTGGGTGGGTACATGTGCTTTACAACACAGCACGGTTTTGAAACTTTATAGCCCTTGGTAACGTTTATTCACTTGATCGCGGACAATCGACGGTTTTGACGTACGCTTTATAATATTACTTCCAATGTTTCGCTTTTCCAACCGTACCTTTCGTTTTTCAAAGGCATACAAAATGTGAAGGTTTTTCAAAATTTGACACGAGCCAAGAAAACTCAACAATGTTTCACGAAAATCACCCCCAAAGTTAATAACCCTAAACCTAAAACCAAATTGACTCTACCCCTAACCTGTATCTTCAGCTGTGTACTCATCCATTTACCTAAACGCAAAGCAACGCAAACCAGCAAAACATTTGATTAAGATTCCAGCCCAGGTTAAGTGGTATTTGCAATTACGTGTATGGGCCTGTGTTTCCAAATACCCATAAACTGATACATCAATGGAAAGTTGTGAAATTTTCGAATTAATAGTGGTTTTCCTATTTGAGAAATATTTGCTGTACGGTGGCGAGCGTAGTGTTTCCGAATCTTTTGGGAAAAAATAAGGAGGGGGGAAGTGACGGGCCATTGCTGTCCACTGGTGTCACCTATTTTGTGTGGTTGTAGATCGTTTCAATTATACTTTTCCATACTCAGTGACCGGAAGTGAGGACATGGCTGTGTACTTTTTCGACCTGGAGCGCGAAGAGAAACCCTGTGTCAACAAGCTGCTAGGGCATTCGGCCCCAGTCCTGGACGTGTGCTGGAATTACGATGAAAGTCTTCTAGCCTCGTGTGACACAGAGGTAGGTGCCACTCCTTGCTGCTCATACCCAAAAGTTTGTATTTGATAACTTTTCATCATTTTTAAAAGAGTTGTTCATACAAATTTACTATTTTCCCAAACTTGTTCTTTTTGCCGAAAAGAAATGGTTCTGGCCATTTTAAATAGAAAAATCCAACGTGCACGCGTACATTTTTCCAGCCACAACTCTCCAAGTTCCCGCGCTTTGGCGGACCGGAGTGGGAGAATTGAGCGGCTCTGATCCGTGAGCAGGGCCATTCTGGTCAGAACCAGTTTTGAAAACTCGCGCGTTCCATTTAAGAACAGACTGGTCGGACCGGCCAGAAAGCAACCTTATAGCATATTTATCAGGTGATTTATATGGCGCAATGTCACCTTAAGTAAACAGTTCATTACTATACGGGCCAACTCTCGCGTTAGCGCTCATGACTGTGTACTGATCCTTCAGCTGACAGACTTAACAATTCTGCTGGTTAGAAAGGTTTCTTTATCAAATGCCGAGCAGTCGATGATACCGCACAATCATACTGCCGTGAAATGGCCCTTCTAAAGAGGCAGTAAGGTTAGATATGTTGAGCAGAATGACCTGATTGGGCAAGATTCACCTTGGCTTGACGTGGCGAGTTACTTGTAGAGTGTTACGAACCGGTCATTGAGACTAATCTTCAAGTCCAAGGCGGAACGAAGAAAAGTCAGTTTGATGTTGAATAATTTAAGGACAAACAGAACCTATGGAAGGGTTATCCTTTCTAAAAGCTAGGCCCATTCCATCCATTTGTTCTCTTGATATAATTCACAGTACCCCTCCCCCACCCCCTCATTAACTGATAACTGGCTGCAGTGAAGACAGTAGCCTACTGAGTATTGGGCTGAATCAGTTGCTTAGTGATAGTGGTGTGAAGGCGGTTAACGTGGTATAGCGTTACTTAAAGTAACAGCACCGTGACATAGCGAGAGTAGATTGAAAAAAATGGCGTGATATAACGGGATAAGTTGGCGTAACAGCGTTACTTAGAGGATAAACAGACCCTGTTTTAAGTTGGTAAAGTGGAAACTTGCCGTATCACAGCAACATTAATGGGATGAGGACCATGGCGTTGCACAGTCTTGGTAATGTGAAGATGGTGGCATGGTATATCGTTAGTAGAGGAAACCGGTACCTTGACATAGCGTTAGTAGAGTGAGGAAACTGGCGTGACACAACGCGGATGGTGGATAAGGTGGTGTGACACAACGTTAGCAGTTTAAAAACAATGACGTTACTGAGTTGCTAAAATATTAATATCTTGGCTTAACATAAAAGCGATTAGTGGTTGAAGATGATTGCGTGACATATGAAGACAGTGACTTCAATCGTTAAGGTAAACAGTGCCATGAGATAGCGTTTACGTCGTGAATAAATTTGGGTGATATAACTGGAATGAAAGACAGTGATGTGACATACGATAGTGAAATGAAAACGTAATTTACAAAAGGAAATTGTGTTGTGTGACGTTGGCAGAGTGTTATCGATGGACCTTTTCAACATTTCCTTCCTTCTCTTACAGGGCACCGTAATAGTGTGGAAGAGGGAACAACATAAATATGGGCTTTAAACACAGATTTAGTTGCCCGCCCGCAGTCCGTTGTCGTTTATTGGACCACATTCACTGTGAAGAAATACAAGCCTCTGCATACAGGCAATCCATGCGTGGTTTCTTCGCTAAGTTCCTTTAGCGCAATCATCAAGAAATGCAAACTCAGCATTGCTCACCGTTCATACACCTAGAGACGTATACACGCAAAGATACCCAGAAAGAATCTGCGTCCACGATAAGGACTGAAGGAAAACAGTTCAGTGGTATTCCAAGCGCAGAGGAGTAAAGATTCCTCGGAGCTCCATTGTGGTTGGGACATGAAAAGAACAACAACAACATTCATTTAATTCACCTAAAAGTTTCATAAAAGAACATAGAATTAATGACAGAATTAAGGGTTAATTAAGTTTGATTGGTGGGTAAATGAAAATGAATATAGAAAATCGAAATCAATCTTTGTTTTTTCTTTGATGTGAATTTGTTGTTTTTGTTGTTATGAGTAGAACGATAACAACGTTTTACTTACCTCAAAGAACTTTGCATAAAGAAAAACAAATGAAGACGGATAAACGAAATATAAATAGATGCTGGTTACCTGGAATAACCACAAGGAATTAGTCGAGCTAGGTAGCCAGGATAATTGGTCAATAAATTGATTGCTCGGTAAAATGAAGAGGAAAAACAGAAATCAAAACGGTTTAGGCAAAACAGCCTTTTAGAGCACGAACAGAGAAAGAGGCGCAGTCTTTCACAAGCCATTTAATTAAAGTTCGCTTTTTCAAAGCTCATTTATTGGGTAACTTTACTGTTGTAACTTAATGAGCTCAGAAGAGTTGACATGGTTAATGAATTAAAAATTTGTACTAAATTCGTCCCAGTCTGCTTTATTTCCTTATTTGGATTACACCCTTTCCTGTGACGTCATGGAAAACTCTCTCCGTTTCCGCGTCCAACAGCTCGACGTCTGGGAATGAGAATGAATAAAGCTGCATTTTAGAATAAGAAAATATTTTAAATAAGAAGTAAAAATATCATATAAAAGAAGATGTGAAATAAAATGACTCGCATTTAGGCCTGTCGTGATTTAGTGCTTGCCGTGACAACAGCTGGTGATGGCGCGAGCTGAAGTAGTTT
>JAOEJI010387973.1:0-10312 GCA_025448255.1 Umimayanthus chanpuru
CCCCCCCCCCCCCCCCCCCCCCAAGACCTTTAATTTTGATGGTGATTTTTAATAGGGGATTTGGAGAGAATATTTAAAAGGGACAAAAAGTTAATAGAACGCAAGAAACACTGCCCCTAAGCGAGCAACTGCCACTCCTCGGATAGCATACGAGCTGGCGTTCGTTCATTAAGTTTTAACTTAAAAGATTTATTTTAAACTTACCTAAAATTCATAAAAACTAAAAATTCTTTCAAAATTAACAAATCCCCCCACATCACTTTTCGACCCAAATTATCTCCAAAAATTCTCAAAATATTTGTTAATCTTTATAAGCTAGGATACTGTGCCGCTATGAATTACTTTTAAATTTTTCCAAATTGCAATCTAGATACCGACGATTATGAGGTAATTGATCCTGAAAATTGATATGTTTACCCAGTTTGACCACGTCACGATATGTTTACCCAGTTTGACTACCTCACGATATGTTGACCCAGTTTGACTACCTCACGATATGTTGACCCAGTTTTACTACCTCACGATATGTTGACCCAGTTTGACTACTTCACGATATGTTGACCCAGTTTGGCTACCTCACGATATGTTGACCCAGTTTGACTACCTCACGATATGTTTGACCCAGTTTGACTACTTCACGATATGTTGACCCAGTTTGACTACCTCACGATATGTTGACCCAGTTTGACTACCTCACGATATGTTGACCCAGTTTGACTACCTCACGATATGTTGACCCAGTTTGACTGCGTCGCGATATGTTGACCCAGTTTGAATGCCTCACGATGTTTACCCAGTTTGACTGCGTCGCGATACGTTGACCCAGTTTGACTACCTCACGATATGTTGACCCAGTTTTACTACCTCGCGGCAAGGTAACCAAGTTTAACTACCTCACACGATATGTTGACTCAGTTTTACTATCTCGCGGCAAGGTGACTAAGTTTGACTACCTCACACGATAAATTGATTGAGTTTTACTACCTCGCGGCAAGGCGACTAAGTTTGACTACCTCGCGATGTTTACCCAGTTTGACTACCTCACGATATGTTGACCCAGTTTTACTACCTCGCAGCAAGGTGACCAAGTTTGACTATCTCATGATGTTTACCCAGTTTGACTACCTGACGATATGTTGACCCAGTTTGACTACGTCACGATACGTTGACTCAGTTTTACTACCTCGCGGCAAGGTTACCAAGTTTGACAAAGTCAGGTTGTGTGGACTGAGGTTCCCCGCCGTTGACAGTTTTTTTTGAAAATGTATTGTTATTGCACAGGCAAGATAGATTGTACTTCAATAGAATAAACGATACACCCACATTTCTTGAAGTTTAATTGGTGTAAAGCTGGTTTTTACAGTATTCAAACAATTCAAGTGGCAGTTTTGCATAAAATTTATAACTACCTGCCGAAGCTACCATTACATTAAAACTTAGTTCAAAAATTTCAATGCGAGATGTTGTCAAAGGTTCTGTTGACTCAGTTATAAATAAACGTAGCCATATCGTGGGAAACGTGAAATTAATGGTTTTGTGGCTCCACTATTTACTTGACTTGCTTTTCTGAACACCAGCTGAATCAAGGTCGCTATTAAAGTCAACACCACCACCAACTCTTCAGTTTAAGATCGAACGGCGAACGGTGCATTCGTAAAGTGATGCGAAATTTGATAACTAAAACTCTTCGATTCGCATATACTTTTAGTATTTCTTAAAACGTTCTACTTATAGATGTTTTTAAATACAATAATCATCCAGAAATCAACTCTGAACACAGACAGTAACTACGAGAGAGGACTCACAGGGCCGTAGCAAGGGAAAATAAATGGGGTAGGCGAGGGGGGGGGGGGGGGGATGGGAGCAACTGCGTCAGCCTCAAGCATATTTGTAGTGACGAGCACGTGTTTGCAAAGCAGAGTAGTTTCCAAAAACTTCAAACGGTTTTGAACACCTAGAAATTGATCTTATGGCAGAACCGCACCTGGCACTTGAAGGTTTGTGTTAGCATTGTATTGGAATAGATGTACACAATACCTCTCACATTCAGAACAGATACTAATCAACTAAACTATTACAGCTAAGTGGCCATGGCTTGTCAAGTGAAAGACAAGTTACCGTATGCCAAACGAGGGAGGGGGAAGAGACTCGGGCCCGCCCCTGGACTATTCCCCGGTTACGGCCCTGACTCACCACCACTCGCATAAATTCACTGCGTTTGCTGCCATTTAATAAAGAACCGCAACGCAAAAAGATTGGTTCATGACTATACTCTTAATGACTTGAATTTACTTTCTTTCTAAGAAGCTAACAAAACCAAAAACTTTAAAAGCAATTATAAATAACCTATCGAAGAGGAACAGTACAAATCTAGGGTGTTGGTGTCCCTGAAGTTTTGGACCATTCCACCACCAAGAAGTGATTAAAACAAGCAATATGAAGTGAGATTAGTTTTTCTTCTTAATTAATCTGTTTGACCTTGATATCTGTTTGGTATAGATCTGCTTGAGAATCCCGTGAGAAGCTTATTTTGCACTGATATATCTTAAACGTTCATAAACAATATAAATTACATGTACGTGTAAAAGATTTACATACCAGCCTCTTAAAAATTATCATACTCTTGAGCTAAAACCTACCGTAAGTATATTTCATGAATTGTCATAAATAAAATGTTCTTTCTTTAAATGTTCAAAGTCCAACTCTTGGCTTAAAAGGAGACAATAAATACCGCCTCGACGACCAACATTTGGCTCAAGAAGAGGTGGCATTGTTGCTTGTCTCTCGCAGTTTCAACATATATTATGATCGAGATAAACTGTACATTCTAGATAACTTACAAGAGCACGATATTATACATAGATACATACATAGATATGACCTCTAATCAAGTTAATTCTTTATTCTGTTAGAAATCGGCAAATTCCTTTGCGCATTTCTCTGTTTTCGAAATGTGTAACGTTTCCTCTTCATAATCATCGAAATTGCTCGGGTCACCTTTGCCTTTGCACTTGGGAATAAACGGTGCTTCAACCTGAGAAAGAAATGACAGAGTATGGTGGTTGCTTTGATTTTGTTTGTCCATGCCAAGAGATCTCATCGAAGGTTTAGTGTTATCAGGGTAATGACGAGAACAAGTCCCGCGTTTAACGATGACCGGCAAAACGACAAGACAAGCCATGCTACGAACAGAGCACTTTACTACTGCAAATCTTCCCTCGTCCCAGTCCACTTAGGCTACAAAGTGATTTTGTCTCTTTAATAGACCATTTTGTTAATCCAAATTTTTGCTAGATCCAGTCCTTCGTGGGGGCTAAATACAATGTTTTTGTTGAATTAATGAGCCAAAATTTGACCTAGTAATGGCTTTAGCCCCCACAAGGGAATGGATATAGCAAAAATTTGCATTAGCAATATGGTCTATTCAGGAAAATCTTCATATTTTGAATAATGAACTGGACTGAGGGAAAATTAGCACTAGCAAAGTAGCCTATTCGCCTTTCTTTGCCAAAAGTCTGAAAATGGCATTTCCGAGCGCAAGGGGTAGTTTAACAGCCTAGATCAGTTAACTGAACGCTGTTTGCCAGTAACGTAAGACGTGTGACTGGCGCATCTCATCAGTCAGGCCTCATTCACACAACACTGGATAACAATTCGTGCCGACACAAAGTCGTTGCGTTGCAGTTTAAACAGCAACAGTCTTTCGCGGCACAAAAACCTATCCGATATGCGATATATCAGGCCTCGTTCACACTGTACTGTATTGAATTTCAAACCGACACAATGTCGTTACGTTGCAGTGCAAACTGCAACAGATTTTCGCGGCACAAAAACCTATCCGATATGCGACAAACAGCTGTTTCATAAAACACTGACATCTGAAAAGCACAATACCAAGCTTGAAATGTCTTGTGGTAACCCTGACGCAGTATTATAAGTTGCGTACCAACCACTGACCAATACACGAAGTAACGAAACCAGCAAAGCACAAACTAAGTAACTTTGATGAATTAGACCAATAGCACCTTAGTAGCTAGCAAAATTAGGGCCCCCAAAATGCTTTGAGGTTTGGTTAATAAGCTTTTCACAAGTCAACCTTCATTGAAATAGCTGTACATGATATCACTTCCGTAAGCGCTGCGGCTTGTGTTCGAAACCGCACGAAAAGTGTGCTGAAAAAATCGTTCCAAGTGCAAAAAGAAGGTCTATCCGCAAAGTTCTTTACAGTAGCACGCAAGTTATCCGCATAAGATAAACATGGCCCGAAATTCAGAAACATCTGAAGATAGTTTAAGAATTATGGTAAACTACTTTAGGAGGTCGTGGGTTCAAATCCCACCAGGGTCAGAGATTTTTTTTCTCATTCTCCATGTGGGCCCATTTCCTTTCTAGGGCTATCGCTCAGAAGGTACTATTTGGGATACTTATAAGAGCACTTCAACTTACCACATTTAAATCACTGTATATACTTTAAAACCATTCGGACTTGCAGACGCTTTACTTCGGAAGGGTTTTAGTTTCAGAAGTACTGATGCGTAAGAAGCTTTGGGGTATATTTGGGGGAGTTTCATTTGATTTAGACATTCTACAAAAGAGAACAATTCGTATTGACAATTTCGTTAAATTTGATGCACACAGTAGTCCTCTCTTCGCAAAACTAAAAATTATCAAGTTGCACGACATTATCTTGCTCTACACTGCATGCTTTATGTATCAGTGCTCCAACTGTAATCTTCTAAGTGCCCTTGACAGTTTTTTCTGCTGTCAACACAAGACAAAACTAAAGTACTCGCTTGGCATCAAAATCCACATTTATTTTCTCAAAAATTAGAACGAATGATGGAAAATTTAATATCAGATATTTTGGTCCAAATTAAAATCTGGAACGAGATTGAAGAGCAGTTAAAAACTTTGAGTTTTCGTTTCCTTAAACGGGAACTCAAAGAACGTTTTCTTGATATATACATTACATGTACTAATAATAGTTGAGGTCGCCTTAAATATTTATTTACCATATCTCTTTTTTTCTTTACGTGGCTTTTTTCCCCTTGTTTTTCTATTTATAATACTCGGGATTTTTTTCCCTTTTTCTAAAAATTTGATCCACTTTCCTGATACATAGACATATAACTATTTACTTAAAATGGAATGGGCACCTGACTAGATTAGCTTCTCTATAGTTATTTTAGGTGTCCAACCACTATAATTCTGTCCTACTCATGTAATATTTAATTGATTTATGTTTTAAAGATTGTGGAAATAAACGATTTGTTGTTTAAGTGTAAAGTATCATCAACACAGGCTTTGAAACATATGTGTTAAGAAGGATTTGGATTTTCCAGAATTACTGCTTTCATGAAGATAACGATATTTCTCATAACCCCTTACCTTTCTTTGATAAATTGCTATCCAATCTGTTGATGAAAACCACTTGTGATTACGTATATCACCAACGCCATTCTTCAAATTGCCATATCTCTTGGTGAGGTCTACTTGAAGTAAGTTCCTCAGTAGGTCTTTGAGGTCTGCTGTAAAATGAGACGGGAATCGTACCTTGGGAGAGAAGCCACAGAGTGTCAAGATTTGAACATGCAATCACCTGCACATGCTTGTTCAAGCACACGTGTGTGACATATACACACACAAGCAAAAACATACGCACACCTGACTATGAATGCCAGACTAACAAGTACCTTTCCAGACACAATCTTTTCATAGATTTGAATTGGCTGATCAGCAAAGAAGGGTGGATAGCCAGCAGCCATCTCGTAGATCAGTACACCCAAGGCCCACCAATCCACAGCTTTGTTGTAGCCCTATTAGAGAAACCCAGACACCGATGACTTCACTTCTTATTTGTGCATTTAGCAACATTCTACACTATTTTACAGTGAACAGGAAAACACAAGTGATCAGCACTAACCTGTTCACGGAAGTATACGGACCTACCCCCCTGACTTAGCTCTGTCTCTCCCCCCTAATCAAACCTCCCCTACCCTTTTAGCACCACCCTTTACCCCTCTTACATGCTCAACTTTAGCCCCTGCCCTCCCCTCTCCAGCTGCCTTTTCTACAACACCACCCTTTACCCCTCTTACATGCTCAACTTTACCCCCTGCCCTCCCCTCTCCAGCTGCTTTTTCTACAACACCACCCGTTACCCCTCTTACATGCTCAACTTTACCCCCTGCCCTCCCCTCTCTAGCTGCTTTTTCTACAACACCACACTTTACCTCTCTTACATGCTCAACTTTACCCCCTGCCCTCCCCTCTCTAGCTGCTTTTTCTACAACACCACCCTTTACCCCTCTTACATGCTCAACTTTACCCCCCGCCCTCCCCTCTCCAGCTGCCTATTCTACAACACCACCCTTTACCTCTCTTACATGCTCAGCTTTACCCCTTGCCCTCCCCTCTCGAGCTGCCTTTTCTACAACACCATCCGTTACCCCTCTTACATGCTCAACTTTATCCCCCGCCCTCCGGCTCCCCAACCCTCTTTTCCTCCAAACTGAAAACTACCCCTTTCAACACCACCCTTCAACTCTCTTAGATGTTTATATGTACCCCTTCCCCCAACCCCCTTTACTCTAAACTGAACCCTACTCACTTTCAGTGCCACCTTTTACCATTCTAAAATGCCTACCTTTGCCCCCCCTACCCAATGCCCTTTTCTCCCCAACTGAATTCACCCCCTTTCAGTGCCACCTTCTACCCCTTAAAAATGAAACAGGCTGTTTGTAAAGAACAAAAGGGTTTATAAATACTTATACTAGATTTTACTGTACAACACATCACAAAAAATTTTATATCTTTGTACTCACCTCCTCCCACCACTCATTTGAATATTCAAGACCAACAAGTTCCTTAATCACAGCTTCATTTCAACTTCATTTTAATTTCCACAAATAAATGTACACACACTAAAATAACTATAGCTTGCAGAAAAAATGTACAAAATTGAAGCTTGTAATCTTACAGCTAGCTACAGGCATTTCATTTGGGATATGTCAGTTATACAAATTTAAGTTTATTTAATTTGTTTTGAATAAAGTAACAGAAATACTCAGTCAAGATGCAGCAGGCCAACTCACCTTGCTGAGGATAATCTCTGGCGCCAGGTACTCAGGGGTACCACACAGTGTCCAGGTTCTGCCCTTCACTCTCTTGGCAAAACCAAAATCTGTCACCTTCATCATAAAAAGATTGGCAACAGTTGTTAATTGCTTTAAATATTAGGAAATGTTTTACTTTTTTGTGAAACATTATGTGCTACTACACAAAGTTTTATGATCATTTTCAAGAAGTACATTAAGTATTTGTGGTTAGAACAGAAGAGTTCATTGTTCTGTTGTGAGAGAAAGATTTAGAGCTTTCATCTATTTCAATTCAATTCCAATTCAATTTATTTAAAACTTCAATTACAGTTTACAGGTGTTGCTGGCACCGCAGGTAGCATGGCTAATCTAGGTGGGCCAGCGAAACTTTACTGAAGAGTATACTGCTAAAGAGTAATAATAAATTTCCCAACATGCTGTAGTTTAATCATTGTGGTGTGCAGTGAATTGTGCGAGCCATACCCTATTAGTGAATTGTGTGAGCCATACCCTATTAGTGAATTGTGTGAGCCATAACCTATTAGTGAATTGTGTGAGCCATACCCTATTAGTGAATTGTACGAGCCATACCCTATTAATGATCAGTTATTTAGCAATATTAGGAGTAGTCTGAGCGAATATGGTAGTTCTACTAAAGATAGGGCAAATCCAAAAGTTCATAAGGGGAGTCTTGGGACCCAGAGTATACTCAGTTACCATTTCTTAATCACATACTGGCGATTGTGTACATACTGTACAGTCTGTGCATGGGTAGGGAGGGGAGAGGAGGTTGAACTGGGGCCATGGAATATTCCTATATCAACCTCTGCCTATTTCAAACTTTTAGCAACAGAAAACAAACACACTCAAAATTTGGACAGGAACTGTTCCCTCTTATTGTAAACTTACCTTAAGGTAGCCTTTTTCGTCAATAAGCAAGTTCTCTGGCTTTAAATCTCTGGATAAGACAATAGCATTTTCAGTAGTTAAATTTAGTGATGAACATTTGTATAGTAGGAAACACCACAGATTGAGAAGAAGTAACAAAAAGCACCACAAATATTTGGTGAAAGTGAGGTAATACCACAAGTGTGAAGCAGGAGTGGTATTTGTCACTTTTGACAAACACTTGTAAGTAGTATTTTTTATCAATTCTTTGCAAACTTAAGTGGTGCTTATTGTCAATACCACAGCAACAAAATACCATTTTTTTCCCTAAAATTCCCAACCAATTTTAAAGTTTACCAAAGATTTCCAAATATTTTCCAAAAATTATTTAAATACTCCAAAAACCTAGTTTCCAAACAGTTATGAATATTAAAGATTCCTGAGGAATTCCAAAGATTGACCAGTTTTGGAACAAAAAAAAGCCTGAGAAAAAAATTAGTGTACGATTGAAATGACATATCATTTGTTTGAAATAAATAAATGTTCTTAATAGACACTGCCCTGAATTAATGCAGCCTGAAACAAATGCTGCTTTCAAGTCACGAAACATTTAATAAGTGCCAGAGCATTTAATCAAGTCAATATGGTAATCTAGTTCCAGGCTCCTGCAAAATATTCCAGGTGGAGGCAGCAAATAAAATTATCTGCTTTGATTCACGAATTGAAGAGAGTCTTCAAACTGTTTATTGGCACATGCAGGGTTTTTTTTGTGTGGATTTACAAAGAATATATGTTGTAGTGATTGCCCATAGAAGTATTTTTTGTCTCGACAAAGACCTGTCCCGAGTCAATTTTTTGTTTTATTTTTAAAAACTGTCAATTTTTGCTGCAAGCAAAGTGAGCAGCAACACTATTACAGTCGGTTGTGGGATCCCTGTGTCACATGATAGTAGTCTATCTCGTGAGTGGGAGGGTGATGGATGATTTGAGTCTCGCTTTCATGCACAGTCCAGTCACATGTTCACTGTAATTCTGCATCAAAGAAGAGACGAACAATTTTGCATGGTGTTTATGTCAAAAGTATTATTACGGTTCTGAAATACTGAATCCATACAGCTACAGAGTGATACACAGAAACTACAGAATGATACACAGGAAGTGCGATTTTCGTGATCTTGAAATTGCCACTGCAAAACTCGAACGGATGCCGCTACATCAGTACATGTCCAGCTGGTGCTGCCAAACTCGAATCGAAGAAATCTGAAATGGTTATTGCAGAAGATATAGGCATACAGACTACAGTAGCGAGAAGAAAGCACGAAATGTTTGCTGGCCGAAACACGAAGGGGATATCAACAAATGCTGCACAGAGTTTTACAAAGCTAAGCACGAAACAGGTAACTGGTCAGTCAAACGACATATTTCCTTGAGAATTCATGAGAACAGACATTTTCAGTGGGCATGCATGCTCTCTTGTTTACATCAATGCATGTTATAATTGTTATAGATCCTGGTTACAGATTTTCTTTATCTTGGCATTCTGTTGATAAATCTTATGTCGGAATTTGGTTTGTATTAAACAGCGGTGTATCATTTCAGAAGCTGTCGCTTTGAGTCGCTGAGATCATAGCGCGAGCGATCGAGAGACATCTTGTTTACATTAATACTTGTTATAATCTTAGTAATAATTTTCGCATTTGAAAATGACATAAATGTTATAATATTTGTTGAAGGGACAAAGCAGAGATTAACTGTTTTGTATAAAATGTTTTTTGTATATGGCGGGTATATAAGATAAAAACAAGAACTGAGAGATCTTCCTGTGAAGCAGCTTACCAAAATTTTCAAGCAAATAAATTTGGTGGAAAACTATTTCCACCCAAACAAAGAGCATTTTATAATCATACATTTGTTTATGGCTAGCTACAGTTTCTTTACAACTTTATTTCAAATTTAGTCATAAACCTTGGCTGATAGCGCTCTTTCTTACTACTTGGTTTGTTTGTTTGTTTGTTTATTTATTTATTAAGTTGTTTTATAAATAAATTTCAAATGATAACCAATAGTGAATATTTAGTCAACAGACTCCAGCAAATACAAGACTTAAGTCAGTCAAGAGCAAAGCCAAAGATTATAAGATATATGCAATATTTGAGAGAATTAGTATTGAGATTGCACATCGTTTATGATTTGTTTGGCTTTGTTTTATTGAGAAGTTTAATATTTGAAACTTCAAGAACTGAAAAATAATGAAAAATAAATATCTGACAAATGTCGACGCGACCTGGTTGATTAAATGTTACTGTTAAAAGCTAGGGGTGTGTGTG
>JAOEJI010388084.1:0-10312 GCA_025448255.1 Umimayanthus chanpuru
AAAAACAGAAAGTAATCCACATAAAAATTGAAATGTTGTCCGTATGAGTCTCGAACTCATGCAGACCTTGGCGTTATCAGCATCACGCTCTACCGAGAGAGTTAACGGACCACTGATACCAACATTCTCCAAATTAACATATTACACAATAAACTTGTAAATACGTAGACCGAAGAAACGCCTTTCACTGAAAGCTTTGATCTATCAGATTTAAACTTTACTGTTTATAAATTAATGCTGAAACTATTACCAGAGCCCCGGGAACCGGAGCTGACTTTATTTTGTCCGTATTCCACAAGGATTTGTTGTTTATATGTGGCAGCGGCAGTAACCGTACAGAAAAATCGGAGTATAATTTTTAAATCCAAATACTGCAGGTGTGTTATGGTGGTGTCCAATTTGCGATATGTAGCAAGAGTTTCCACTATTCTGCTGCTGCACAGACTAATTTTCCCTTGTACTACACGCTTTTTTTTGGAAAGAACTAGTTAATTTTGGCCGAGCCTTGTTGTTCTTAAGTTTTTGCACCATTTTAGCCTCAAATGTTCTTAAATTGTTCTTTTTTCCAACATGTCAATTATATACTTTGGCACTGTCATAAAAGTTTTAGCTTAGTTTTTAAAAACACGTGCGGCACAGTTTTGATTTTCATCTCTGCTTACTCAGTGTTTCTAAGTGAAGAAAAACCTGCAAGGAAACCAACGAGATGTGTTGTGATTTTCAATAAAAGCTTCCAGTTACATTTGCATCTGAAGCCGAGCCTCAATTGTTCTAGCTTGTTCTTAATTTTTGGCCAAATTTGAGCCTTGTTGTTCTTATAAAATTGTTCCAATAAAAAAAGCGTGTAACGTGGATTCAGTATCGGGAAAAACCAACAGCGGACTGCTTTGTGAGTGCTTGACCCAAACTGTTTTGTCTTTGACCATGTTTCTTTCTTTTGTGCGCAGTTCATTGCAGATCATTACGTAACAAAAAAACTGGACACGACAATTACACATCAATATTTCTTATTTGGTTTTAAAGTATATATTTCCATTCGATTTTCGATTTTTCTGTATACGGTTTAATTCTGTTGCCATATATAAACAACAAATCCTTACGGGATACGAGTAAAGTTAAAAGCCAGCTCCGGCTATAGTTTCAGCAATAAGTTAAAAACAGTAAAGTTTAAACCGATAGATCAAAGTCTTAAATCATAGGCGTTCTTCAGTCAACATATTTACAACATTATTGCACATCAGTCTTTGTAGCGTTACATGTACCGTAGCAGATTTTTTACAACTGATAACCCAAGTTCAGTTACACGCTTTTTTTAAATAAGAACCAGCGGTCCCTGCACTACGGTATTTTTCTTTGTCGAATGGGCTGGTTGCTGGCAGGAGCTTTTCGTCCTCTACCAAACTCTTCTCGATGCTTTGGGCATCCAACTGACTATTCGTCAGATAAAGCAGACCAGCTCCGCTATTATCGGCGCTGGAAAGATGGTAGGACACAAGAGAAGATTCTCGTTATCCGTCTTGCATTCCTTCACTACATAGCACGAATCTACTCCTCGATCACTTCCGCATTCTCTTTCTGTAAGCTGATATAGGAAGCAGGCTGAGCTGAACACATAAAAAAGAAAAACGTCGGGGCTTAGCTACGCAGAGTTAACTGACACCAGTACTACTACTTTAGGTAAAGCTTATTTATCTCTTCACAAAAGGTGAGCTAATCAATTTCTAAAGGTTTTAATAGTTCAATGGCAAAAAAGCAATCGTATATCGCGTCACGGATTAGCATTTATAGCAAGTCTGCTGTTGTCTGTTTGTTGCAGTGCTGTTGTTGTTGTTGCAAAACCGGTAAGTTCTTCTCTCGCAGTGACGAAAACAGTTGAGATATCTTTATATTTTAACCGGTAGTTTAGGCTAAATGACAGCTAATTTACATTTCTAGCCTAACTGACAACTGAATCAATTATCCATTCAGGTGAAAAGGAAGATGTCAAGCTTGGCACGAAAACATTGCGTGACAGTTGCTCGCTGGGGGGCTATGCATGGACAGGCGTGTGTGCAAGTCCATCATAAAAACATAAATTTGTTGTATTCCGAAAACAAACACTGTTGATAAAGACAATTCTAGCTCCACTCAAGTTAATTGGTCGAGTGGATGCTGCCACTTGGCTTTGTGTGCGGATTTACTCGCATTAAATGTAATATTACGATGGTGCACGATGGGAGGTGGCGAAGTACACAAGAATTAAAAACTACAAACTTTGATCGCTCGCCGTGTACACGGAAGGCGCAAAGCGCACAACATTTTTTCATGAAATCCAAGTTCAAGGTAAGTTAATTGCATGAAAATTATGTTTGTAGTTCAACTACGCCTGGAAACTGAAAAGTGGGTATGGGAAACTTCCTACTTTTAGTGTATTATAATTTAATGGAAAACCAGGTAACAATTTTAACCATGTATTGTGTCAAGGAAATTGAAAACAACTATTTTTAAATGATTCATGAGTTTGTGAAGTGTTTTTCTGCCCACCAATGCAAAAATAACTGTCAAACTAAACATATTTTATCAGTAGCGACTCTTTAAAGTCACCAAATCACCCCTTGAACCAGGCCTTCCCGGGTAGTGGGACTTTCGCTTTTTAAATTATTTTCACAAACTAATACCCATTTCGTGACTTGTGCATGAATACCTTTCACGGCACAAAAAACGAAGAAATTCAAAAATTCAAACCGACGACGACCGTACCGCTCTTAATAGCCCTCTGGAGGTTGGACAGTTTGCCTTAGAGACTTTCTTTCTCTCTTTCCTCTCGTTTTTCGTGCAGGACATGGGAGATCTCTGCTCGCAGGGTTCAGAAAGCCCCAAAATGTACAAGAAATTATCCCAGGGGGAGACTCCGATTAATATATGACGGGGGGGGGGGTCCGAAAGTTGAGCTCAACCCTAAACCTAAAAAAATACTCAATTTCGGCGATTTCGGTACCCTAAAAAAATACATGCCGAAAGATTTGGTACCCTAAAAATATACAGTGTTTTCCATCTGTTTGTTCTAATTTGATTTTACGGATATACTTCACGACAACCTTGGACAACAACTAAAACATATCACGCTTTTGACACGGTTTTTCAAAGCGGTTTTTTTAAAATAAATTAAAAACGGTCGTGGCACAAAACTCTCAAATTCATACCCTAAAAAATACACGAGCTTAAAAAATGATACCTAAAGCCATACAAAAATCCTCAAAATGATACCCTTAAACTTTCGGACCACCCCCCCCCCCCCGTCATATATTAATGGAATCCCCCCCTGGGGAAAACACAAGCTTCAGTCTTTTTTGCACCGAGGTTATTGGTCAGCAGCTGTTCCCAATACGTCACGTGATGCGCCGCTTGAGTGGCAAAATTTGAAATGAAATCAACGAACACCAACAACAAACGAAGGCGCTTTCTCCTGTTTTGAGGTGCAAATGTTTCTTAACTTTTACGAGAGTAGAACAAATTTCTGCCAGAAATTCTGAACTCTCAGAATAAATAATATTTTACTTTCGTAATTAACTGATCAAGTGTGAATTGGTTCCTTTTCGCCGCGCCATCTAATCTCCCAAACTTTTCGAACATCAACTGATCAAGAAACACGCACAAGATCAACTCAAGATGTCGTCCATCGGGCTTGGCAGTCCCCTTCGTCCAAAGTGTGAGTTTTTTTTCATTATCATCGTCTAATATTTTTATTGATTATGACCTAAGTTGATTTAAATGATTCTTTATCCATGAGTTAGTTAAGTAAGTCGCTTGCCCAATCTGGAATGTAGAAGAAGGAAGAATCGAATACTGAAAATGCATCATTCTTAAAATGGCAGATAAGATTGTACAAGTAACTCTGTAAAGACCGGGTAAAGAGTGTCCGGTGTTGCATGTTGAACTTGTTCTTTTGCTGAGATTTTGAGCACTGCAATCAAAGTGTCATGACGATTTTTTACAACTGGTACGACCAGATTTTTGACACAGACAGGAATTCGCGAATTCATTGTCGGATCAAAATCTCGTGGCCGTCTCGTAGTCACGTCAACACTGCCAGTTCAAAAGCGAAGAAGTCGTACTCGTAGCCAAATCTAAAGGATTCTACTAGTTAAGCACTGTACTTGTACTGCTAAGTTACAATACACTCGGACGGAATCCAGACAACTTTGATACATGACCAGCTTGTCATTCGGGTATCAACTGGCGGACCATATCATTGACCGTTCGGCCTTTAGAGCAAATGCAGAATTCCCTGCGGCCTGAAACAGAAACTGTTATCAAAATTAACTGAACTAGAATTTCTTCGCATGCTTTTCACCTTTTGATTTGTTTAATTGCTTTTTATTTTGATTCAGCTTCGCTTTGGATTTAAAATTGAACCTGAATTAAAATCGAAAAATATTTATATTTTATTTTAATTGATTTTATTTTAATTTGATTTTTTTTATATTTTTATAATTTATATATTTACATTCTTTTTGTTTTTTTCATTTTATATATATACAGATCATATTTATTGTCTAGGCACATTTCATTTGCTATTTCCCTATAAGAACAATGGGCCACCGTAATCTCTTGACCACCGAATGCTTTGCCCCTCATCCCTGGGGTTTCCATCAGTTCCTTCTCAGGTCCAGCCTAATTTTTAGACTCTTTGTTTGCTCAAGCTGTTGACAGGGTTTCGCTCGAAAGATGTGGTCCCATCAGCACCAAACAAAAAAAAAATCTGAAACTCAGGCATTGTGCAGGCAGACCAGCATTTGTTATCTGGCCCTTTTAGTCCCAAACATACCATATGGTGTATTGCTGAATTCTCCTAAACTGTCTCTATAGTTTTCTTGCAAACAGGTTGGGAGAATTTTGTTTTTCATCTTAGATAAATTGTTGTTTATGAACATTAATCTATTTGCTTAATTACTCTCATTACCAAGCAACTTATTTTGTGTGGATAATGTAAGGAGAATTTATATACTGATAAACTGGATGGGGCTGAAACGGTTAAGTGAGCACCCCTGAACAAAATCTGCAAGGAATACCCTCCCCTCCCCCACTCCCTGGGTTTTTTATCAGTTCTCAGTCAGACCTCGCCTTGTCTTTAGACCGTGTTTTTCCTTTCTCTAGGCTGACTGGGCATTGCTCTTGAAAAAAATCCTCATGGTCCCATTGGCAGCAAAGAAAGGCTGTGTTAATTGCTATTAGGCCATCCTCATAAAATGTTTCGTTCCCCATCACCCTCCGACTCGAAAGGTTTGGTCGGTTGGTCGGAGAAAAAAAAATACAAAAATAATTTCAAAGTAATACAATTTCTTTAAATTGAAAACTTTTTTTTCACTGAAATTTCAAAAAATATGGGTTGGCTTTGTTTTCTTTTAATGGTATTTTGAAAAAAGTGGTTGGTCGGGCGATGGGAAACGAAACAATTTACTGGGATGGCCTTATTGTGCCAAGCTAAATAAAGTGGTTTAGTATGTCTGACAGTCCATTCTGGACATTTTATTTTACATTTACAGTTCGCACAGCAAAGAAATTTCTTTCCCTGCAAATGTCACAGACAAGTCAAGCCTTATCATCAGAACTAAACAGTATGATCAAAACTCAGACCATGGCTAGAAAAAGGCGCAGAGTTGTCAGTGAGATCTTTGCCACTGAACAAACTTATCAGGAACACTTACATCTGATCACCTCAGTAAGTACGTCAAGACTTGTATAACAGCCTGGGCTCGTATATGTAGGCCACCTGGAATTCCTGGGAATAGACTACTTTATTCAAACAAATACAGTGTACAGTATTCCAACATTATCTTCATACATTTTTACTAATTAGCTTATTTTTGTACATGCTTTATGACACATTTCTTTTTAAAGGTATTTCTTGCACCATTGCAAGTTGCATGCCTGATCCCCAAGAATGCTGAGGGGGTCATCTTCTCCAATGTTGAGGCCATCCAGGCCGTGAACCGCGAACTGTTGAGCCACATGGAGACCCAGAGTTTGGGGGACGCCTTCCTTGCACTCGCCCCGTACCTCAAGCTTTACAGTACATACGCAAACAACTTTGAACAGGCGTGTGCAATGCTGCAGGTGCACAAAGCTATAAATATTATTAATAATAACTTGATTAAATAAATATGTAAACATTAACTTTTTTAAGTATTAGGGCTTTCAGGACAATCAACTTTTAGATTTTGAAAGTGGCTACAAGTAAAAGCTGGCCATACATGGTATGGAAGCAGCTTTGGTCTTGCAAATTACTTTCCACTGCAAAAATTAAGTTATATTTAGGAACTGTTGCTATGGCAACAGTGATTTCACAACATGTCCACCATTTTAGCAACAACAACATTTTTTTTACTTTGACTCAATTGGAGACATCGATAAAAAAGAAAAGTTGGATTTTTCGAAGTTTGTTATTAACAAAATTGCAATCAATTTCTCATGAAATTACTGGAAAACATGATTGGATTTATAGCCTCAAATAAGAAAATATTCGTTCAAGAAAAATGTAATGTTCAGAAAAAAAATTGATTGAATTCTGTAAAAATGTTACATCATGAAATATCGATATAAATTTGAAAATGTTTCTGTTTTTAACTTACAGTCTGTAGTCTGTAACTTATTAAAAGTTGTTAATTATACATTAACTAGTGCAAAAACAGTGTGACTGTTGATCAAGTTCTTAATTCTAAATAATAAGTTATTCTTGTGTTCTCTTTCAATCTTTTGGGAGATTTTAGCTTTTCAAAATTGTAGAACTTTCACCTTATTTCTGTAATCATTTTTCTGGAGGATTGGGAAAAGAAGTCCCCAGAGTTTTTGTATTTCAGACAACAACAGGAATCAAAACCAGAATGTAGAGGGTTGACGCTGAGAGCACTGCTGATCACCCCAGTACAGAGGGTCCCCAGGTGAGAACAGCACAAGTTTAATATTATAGTATAAAGTTCTCTCATGGGAGCCCAGGAGTGGGTATACCCATGCCTTGCTGTTAGGGGTACTTACCTGAAATCTTCCTAATTTCAACCCCTTACAGTAGAAATACAGTGAGTACCCCTACAAGGGGCTTTTTACAGTATGATATTAATTAAGTTCTAATGGTTATTACTAATAATTAATTTTAATTAATACAAATTAACAATACTAGACAATCTCGGTGACAACACAATCAACACTTTCAAGAAAAGTATGCACTCACAAGATTTTCCCCTTTGTCACTACCACGAAATGGGAGTTTATGCCAGCCATTGTTTCACTTCGTAAATAGAGGTGGATGTCCATTGTCCATTAGCCAAAGAGAGCAAGTTGCCTTTCAGTGAGAATATATTTTATTCTTTTCTTGAAGGTACAAGTTGCTACTGGAGAGCTTGCTGAACAAAACTCCTGTGGACCATCCAGACTACCAGAAACTACAAAGTCTGTCATTGTCTTGCATTGTTTTAAATGATTATTATTGTTGACGTATGGGCCTGTTATTAATTTATATTTATTTTGTCTTGATTTCCACTTCATCATACGTGTACACAAGGAATATTTAAAAACAAAAAGAGACAATAAATATTAATAGTAAGACTCATGGGTATGCAGGGCATGAAATAGGAAAAAAAATTGGAGTGCCATCAGAATTTGTTTTGGCAATCCAATAATATTTTGGTTTGTAATTTTCCCTTTTGTTTGGCCAACCAAATATTTTTTGGTATGCCAGTTCCCCATTTTGGCCTGCCATTTGGCACTTGGCATGCTGCTGTTTCATGCCCTGGTATGTATTGCTCACAACTGGGCCTCATTACACTTGATAATAGAGACCTTCACAAACATATAAATTTGACAATGAGTTCGACTATGAGTACGAGTTTTTGGTTCACAAGCTAAGAAGTCATACTGGTAGTCAAATTTAAAGTTCTCTGACTAGTTAATGTTAATAATAGTAATAACAATATTAAATTATAATTATTTATTAATATTAATGATAACGTCACTGATCCCGGCCCTTGGGGTTCCCACAGTAGTATGATCTTGTTGTAAAACTATTGAAAACTTGAGGAATTTTTTTTAGATTTATATCAAAATAAACCATTACATTATTTTAAAAGATAAGTGCAAGCTGATGTTCCTAATCAAACGTTTAATAGCCTGCAAGCCAGTTCACTCTGGCCCTGGTTACATTGTCCATAATGAGTTCAGACTTCAGTCATCTGTTAATATGTTCATGAACAATTATATTATTTTAATAAAGTCTCTTGTAATTATATGATCTCATTTCAAGAACATTCAAGGATTTGACAGTAAGAGGATATTAAAGCCATCTCTAGCCATCTGTAGCCATCTAGGCCTGTTACACCACATTCCAAAATCAGATATATCTCTGTCCTAAGGGCAGTCTGATCTAGTCTCCTCTGTAGGTAACTCAGAGGGTGATTTCCAGCAGCGAAGCTGGAAGTATACATGTAGCACTCACGTGGGCTGTAATTAATTGTTTCGCTCAGGCTGACTCGTTTGGGGCCTTCTGTGGGCTTCACTACTCAAATTACTTGCGGGAAGTGCTCTCTGAGTTGCCTAGCTACAGGAAGGGCTTAAGTGCCCATCAACCTAAGCATTTTGTTTTCAAACAGGGATAATATTTCATGTACTTCAGTCAGACTGGTTACATGGTTTGTATGGTAGTTTAAATGTGGTAAGTTGAAGTTCTATATAGAAATATGCCTGGAAATGATACCTTCTGAGTGATTGCTCTAGAAAAGAAATGGGCCCACACGGAGAAAAAGAAAACAATTCTCACCACGGCCTGATAGGATTTGATCGAAGTTCTCAGAACCTCTGGAACACATCATCGCTGCTCTACGAACTGAGCGATGGGTACATGTATGTTTCAGTTGGACTGGCTCAAAAGCTGACTGGGCCAGTTTGTAATTTTATAAGTAAAATGCTAATTTGGACTCCTGTTTTTGTATGTGAAATGTGCACAGAGGCCGCAGAGGAGATCAGCAATGTTGCAAGTCACATCAATGAGAACATCCGTCAGCGAGAAAACTTCCAAAAGATGTTAAGTATACAGAACAGTCTGACTGGAGACGGAGCACCAAAGATTCTAGCCCCTGGTGAGCATAATGATCGTGATAATGATAATGAACAAATAATAGTAATTATAGTAACAATAATAAAGTTAATTGTAATTAACCAAAGGGTATTTAATTTGCAGGAATGCAGGATTTAATGTGCCTATAGACATTTAATAATAAATGTTACTAAGTATTAATAATGATGGCTTTGTCGGTTCCCTAGAGTAGCTCTTCCTGGGCAAAAATACTAAAAACTGTTTCATATATAAAAAAGACTGAAAACTTGCAACTAATTACAGTACCTAATGAAAGAAATAACCGATTTGAATATCTACAAGGTAAAACTATTCAATATTTCTTAAAAAACTATCTTCACAAACTTCCCCCTCCCACATCATACACCCATACCCTTCCCAACATACATGTACCCTGTGCCCTGTAAAATTTTGTACTCTATCTTCTATAACACACATGCTTGATTAATAAAACTAGAATAATCAGTGCAATTTGGAGGTGTCTACAGTCTAGACACATATATGTAATGTACATCCACAGGTGTCCATGTGTGTCCAGAGGTGTTTAGACATTTATATCCAGAGGTGTTCATGTATGTTCGGAAGTGTCTAGACATGTACATCTAGAGGTGTCCATGTGTGTCCAGAGGTGTCCAGACATGTACATCCAGAGGTGTCCATGTGTCTTCAGAGGTGTCTAGAGATATTCATCTAGAGGTGTCCATGTATCTTCAGGTGTCTGGACATGCACATACAGAGGTGTCTATGTGTGTCCAGAGGTGTCTAGACATTTATCTGGAGATGCTCATACATGTGTGTTAAGAGGTGTCTAGACATAATAATCTAGAGATGTCCATGTGTGTTAAGAGGTGTCTAGACATTTATCTGGAGATGTTCATACATGCGTGTTCAGAGGTGTCTAGACATTCATCTAGAGGTGTCCATGTGTGTTCAGAGGTGTCTAGACATGTACATCCAGAGGTGTCCATGTGTGTCCAGAGGTGTCTAGACATGTACATCCAGAGGTGTCCATTTGTGTCAAGAGGTGTCTAAACATGTACATCCAGGTGTCTACAAGTCTCTAGAAATATTCATTGAGGCGTCCATTTGTGTCCAGAGGTGTCTAGAAATGTACATCTAGCAGGCTTTCAAGTGATCCTACTTTTCCTACTTTTTCCTACTTTTTTGACCCTGCTCCTACTATTCCTATTTTTACCTTGAAATTCCTAC
>JAOEJI010388195.1:0-10312 GCA_025448255.1 Umimayanthus chanpuru
GGGTTTACAAAGCTATGTTGTGAATGTCATAAACAGTAAAAGGCTTCTCTGTTGTCCGGTAGCTTGATATTGTGAGATGCTGTATTAGCTTTGCAACTCACCTATTTGCTCTCTCAGCTTGGTACAAATTGGACATATTGGGCATCTGATTACTTCTAACAAGATCAATGACAAACACAGACCCCTAGAGAAAAACGAAGAAACGGGGAAATAGATTACAAGAGGTATTTGCGGTTACCGACAATATAGGAGTAGGGTAGGGTACAAAATACTACATCCCGAAATACAATTCAAGACTACAGGTATGGAAAATATATCTCTCAGTTTCCAGTCTTTATCGAGACTCTGTAAAAACCTTATAAAATGGGGAAAAAACAAAATATGTTTAATAAGCCTTTACCTTCTTTGAGCTTGGGAATAACACACTCATCATTGAACGGTTGTTCCTGTAAGCAGAAATACACATCAAATTTAAACTGACCTCCTTTAAAGCCTTGACCTATCTGAGTCATACTGTCCTGGAGAATTTCATATTTACAGACAACGTTACAATACAATACAATACAATACAATAGAATGCAATGCAATGCAATGCAACGCAACACAATACAATAATATTTTATTAGTACCAGTAGTTGCAATACAGGTGTTTAACAAAATAAACAAAGCATAATGTGTTCAGAATATATTGGTACAAGCCAACTGAAGTCGCCAGAGGCTGGACAGAGACATTTAGCTGATTTATGTTTGTGGCAACAAAAAGGTTAAGAGAAAATGGATCAAACACGAGTAAAGAGAGTAGAACGTCCGCCATGGTTGACAACATGACCGTACTTTAACCGACAACAAGAATTATCCTGGACTCAACCACTGGTTCACAACTCACGCGTGACTGTAGTAGAGGTAGGCCATCTTGACACTTGTGTCCTGTAGATAAGAACACTCTGCGAGGGTCTTGAACTCCAGCTGGTCCAGGTCGAACGTGTCCAGCTCCTTAAAAGAATGTATAGGAAAAATCACAATTCGACAGTGCTCTAAAGACTAAACCGTTGTGTTTACGTACCTGGTGTATATATTGACTTATAGGGATGATTCAAATGCTTAACAGAGACGATTTGAAGCCCTGGCAGAAACTACAATTTTAATGACACTTTGCAACTTACCTTCCCACTACACAAACGAGAGAAAATCTTGTTAACTTTGCAGACACAGCCAAGTTTGATTAGAGCCCTTACAACCAGAGGAACCTGAAACACACACAGATAAGCTTTTTTAATAATAAAATGAACTGTCAAGTGCGATACCGCTATTCACCGAAACTGATATATTACCAGTGACATTACTTTACTTCTATTCAACTGCTCAATTAATGTACGATGTGAACCATAGCTTTGCTCCTACTAATATCAGTAAAATATGATTCACTCGAGTCAAAGATATACATAATTATTATACAAGATCCTCTTCAAGTGACAATTATTACTCCAAATATTCACACCCTTACACCCAGAAAAATTCCTTTTCACGTGTTGGCGTACGTCTATGGAACCAGATACCTGTTCATATTGGGAATTTATTAAACAAAGCTTTCAAAAAAGGTAGTCAAGTCAGCTCTGATTAAACATTTACATGCTAATGGCTACTATATTGAAATCTGTAAACTTTTTCAATAATGACATATGTGTTTTCTTTTTTACTTTAGCCCTTTACTCTTTCTCGACCTTTCTACCTTTGTATTTTTAGCTTATTTAAATATTTACCTTTCCTGGTAACTAACAGACGTACGTTTTGTTCTGCCTCGACTAGCACTTGGCTACTATGCAGGCTAAACAAATTATGTAACTTGTATCGTATTATAATACTATTATTGATACTTTATTGGTAGCGATAGACATACCAAAAAACTAAAACTAAAGATTGTAAAATTGATGTAATGAAAATGATAACATAATCAATCAGGGTTTGTGGTCAAAGACCAACCCACCCCTCCCCTAAACCTAAACTTAACCGCATACTTGACTCTAACCCAAACCTAAGGGGGTGGGTGGGTAAACCTTCATCGACACAACAACAGCCCCTCGTTGTCTCAAACCAAAAAACGATATATGTATATATTTCCGATACTTTCCATACATTTTAACTGTGAAATTCCTAACAGAAAAGCAAACCCATCAGAGCTTATACTTTTCAAGCAACGGTTTTAGGCTTATTTCGGAGTTGGCGTTTTACTGTAGGAAATTTTGCGTTAGAAAATGGGAGGGACTTGTAACTGGATGGAATTTTCTAATTTTAGAAGTGAAAGTGAGAATACTTGTTGATAACATGAACATAAATCACCAATTGAAAAGTCCCTTGACTTTTTGTATTAGAATACTAGTCCTTAAGGAAGGATTGACATGTTTTCGGAATCTTATAGTATATAATAACGGCACGTTATGAAGAGCAACAACTACAACAACAAAGGTAATCAGTTTTCCTCTTACTTGAGACTCGTAGATCCCCTCGATATCTGGAGATGACGAATCTGTTGCAAGTTCGCTGGTGAGGGGATGAAAAATTTCTTATTTAACAAGATAGAATAAATTTTTAAAATGTTCTTAAAATTTATTATTGTGATTATCATGATTATGATGCTTATTGTTAACAATATTATTATTGCTATTAAAATTATTATTACTGTTGTTATATGGTTATTGCTATTATTATTATTATTATTGCTACTAACACCTTTACAGTTAGCTATATGAAGAGCGAGAATAGTAGTGTCACCCAAAAACTAAGAAGCCGAGAAGTAGTAAATCGAAGTTAGATCTTCAATAATTTTTTTTGGCTGTTCATATTCTAGCTTGGTTGCCTTCCATCTTCCAAGACAGCTAAGCTGTTATTACTCGGTAATACTCACTTCTCAGTATATACAACTATCTAAAAATGTTAAACTACGACAATCGCAGGACCTTGATCTCAAGGCATGATGGGAACTCCAAATTCCCTTATTGGCCCTCAAAACTTAACACGTGAATCATTGGTTCATTCTGCTTCATGTACAGTGAAATGGACGGGTCATGAAACACCTCCAAGTATCCACTCTTTGATTTGATATCAAACAATAACAACAATACTACCCAATCCTTTATTACTAAACCTGACCACACACAAAAAAGGAGCCCTATTGTGAGCATTCACTATCAGAGTGTACTGAGGTGCTCAACTATCCCGGATGACGTGTGGATGACGTGCCGCCATAACAAATACAGAGCTCCCACAATATATTTGGCGCTTGGTATTGCCCATGGCAGATGCTAGCATTGAAAAAGTTGCATATGTATGTTATGTTCAGTCTAATAACAAAAAAGTAATCAAAACATATTGTTACCTCGAGTGTTGTTGGAAGATGTCCTCGGGGACTGAGTACTCGTACAGGTGTAGGGCAGGGTGGGATCTGGGGAGAGTTCTTGAAACACGCCGCCACGCTGTGGTAAGAAAAGCGAAATACAGTTACAAATATACAGTTCAGACAAAAATGATACCACCATTGTTTTAATGTTTGATGTGTCCTGGTTGTATTTTGTAATAATTATTTGCAATAATTAATAACAGTAACAACACAAGGACAGTGGTGGTGATAGTGAATATAATAATTATATAATGGCGTTTATACAGTGCTTAGAACAATAATAGGAGTTAATTAAAAGCAATGTTAAAAAGGTTTTTTTAGTTAAGACTATTAAATAAAAGGGTTTTCTGTGTTCGGGATTTCAGCTGGGAGATCGTTCCATAAACGTAGGTGCGTCAAGCTTTGCATGAATGAATCGGATCAGCAAGGGTTTTCTTCAACATTATATGGAGATAGGAAAGGATGCCATGGTGAAATGAAGGTTAAAACGGTGACCGAAATGAGATCAGATTGAAAGGAAGTCGCCATGTGATGAAGAATTTCAATGGGAGGAGAACAATTTTGAAAGTGATCCTAAGTTGATAAATAACCAGTGTAGTTGTTTGAGGAGTTGTTTAACGTGGCAAGATACGAAAGTTTTTAATAGTTTAATTATTGTTTTACTTGTTCCTTCTCCTTCTCTTGCTGCTTTGCAGTTCACATAGAAGATCCGCGGCACGTTGACTTTCACTGCATGAAGCTCCGAGCCAACCAGAGCCCACAGTTTAAATACACCTGGAGCGTCTGTCTCAGCCATCTGCAAGAATTAATACTGATTTTGAACCAACTAAATTCGTAAATAGCTTGTTTTACACTTCTTGCCGATAGCTGATCATCCTTTCCTAATATCATGTTACACTAACCTAAAAGGTTATATTATTTGACAGCAACACACACAATTGTACAATAAGAAATGCAAGACATATTGATCCCATAACTGCCACACAAAAACTAAAAAATACAGAAAATTTTTATCCCGTTATATATAAGTAGTATTTTGAAGTATTTCTTATAGTTTTCATAGTATTTTGTATAGGTTATTAATATTGTTATTATTATCATTATTCATAGTATTTTGTATGGGTTATTAATATTGTTATTATTATCATTATTAATTTTATTGTTATTATTATTATTATTATTATTATTATTATTATTATTAGGTTCCAAGTCATTGAGTTAATTACCTTTATCAATTGTATCTTAAATTCAGGAAAATTTTTTAGAAATAATCCCATGCAATTTATATTTAAACAATGAATAATATTTTCTTAGATGGCTACTCCTTACAACTTGCAGTTTTACACCGCTGTTGGGAGTAACTACAAACCAAAGTTGATATCTTTTGTTCTAAGAACTATGCAATGTATTATGAGGTGGCTTCTTCATAAGTCCTATTATTTTCTTTACCTGCCTCGCAGCAGATCTTCTTTGCAAGTTATAATTAAGATCCAGCAACGTAATTTGTAGGTGGTAAATACACTGGAACTGTTACTTTTTTCAAAGATACAAGAAAGTTGTTTTGGATGCATAGCCGGGCGTTATTAAACGTTTAGTAATCATGTGCAAACTGAGCAAGTTTAAATGACAGTTTGTATAAGAAGTAGGCAACCTTTTGTTGTTCTGTGGCTTTTCGCTTTTCCCACATTAAGATGTTTATATCTTGTACTGAAAATACATTAACCTATAACTTTCCTTTTGTGCTACAACAATCATCCAATCACGAGACTACAAAAAAAATGGCCATGTAGAACTTCAGATTTTCTATGTTCCCCACATGGAATTATTGTTGCACTAAAACTCAGAAAAGTTTGAAATAAAAGGGAATGAAAGAGTGAACTTGAGATAAAAGATCGTGCCAGCTGATGAAGTTCTGGTAGATTTTCATGTTTGTGCCACTGTGGTGAACGGTTTAAAAAATACAGCAATCAGCACCTTTCTGTACTCTTGCATTTGGTCTGTCTACTTCTTACTACAACTTAAAGAGCTTTATTACCTGGATGATCTGCCAGGGGGTATCCAGCAAAGATCGTGCTTGTTGTCTCATGAAGGATGACAAACCAGTCGTCGATCTTCCACGGGATCCTGTGGTTGACAGACCCAAGCTGTCTGCCTCCTTACGTAATTTCTTCCTCTCAGCTCTCTGTTTCGATTGATACTCCCACTTCCTTTTTTGGAATTCTACCCACTCTTTTCTCTCTTCCTGTTTGGAGTGATAGAAAGAAAATAAATCTTAAGATTATTTGATTTATTATTAATTATTTTAAGTGGAACGAAACGTTTTCTCCGTTGCAACAAAGCTCCATTACTCATTCCTAAGGAAGATTACTGCTGTACAAGGAAAAGTACTACACAAGGAGGCAATGATGCACAATGGTCTGTTAAAATCTAATCCGTTCTAAAGGTAAAAGGATACCTATGTTATTTTTGAATGATTTTTCATTTACCTATTTTGGAATACGAGAAATAGACACAAAAAATAAGACTGTACTTTTTTAAAGATGTTTTGCAATAACCAGTTTTTTCCATTCGGTAAATAATCTTACAACATTTACTTATGACCATGAAGAGATTTTTCTTGTTTCATATTTTTTCTTCCTGTGAAAGATGGTGACATACGAGAAATTCTCACTCAAGAAATACGAAAAATCGCTTGATTTTGGCTCTATGAACATGATTCTCGATTTTAACTGCCAATGCAGACTAAGGCAATGATTAAGTCTTGTTTGATAGTAAAATTAAGTGTTTTTTAAGAAAGGTTCCCTTAACCAACATAAATCTACATTTTATTACGTCGAAAAAATCAGCAATATCACACAACCTGTATTGAAGTGAAATCTAAACACTTACGTCATTCAGCAAAAAATTCGAAATCTAAACTATGTGCACCAATTAAAACGTTTTAACGATTTAAAATGTTAACTTTAAATAAAACTGCTTGTCCAAGATGATATTTAATAATGGAAGGAAGTTTTCTGCTGCACAATATTTAGGGGGTGTGGGGTTTAGGGAGTACAGGAAAAAAGGAAAATCTTATAAAAACATATGTCAATCTTCGGTACTCTGTATTTAAATGCTTGGCTGCCACGTGTTCTTGTTTCTGTATTAAGTACTTGTATGTACTGACAATTAGTAATGGTAATAGGGCCGAGTGGAGTCCAATTCGGTCTGTAATCATTATGAGTGATAAACAGACTGGATGCCAATTTCATTTCACGAGAAATAACTACAGACAGAATTGGACGATACGAATTCTATAGCAAACTTATTATAAAAATTACAATTTCCGAAAATGAATGAAAAATAAACAAAGCCGTTTATCTAGTAATGTATATATTGTAAGGAGAAATTTTTAAGGAAATGTTGAAGTAACTGCCGTTGAAGTCATAATCAATTTATCCATTTTGATATGGCCACAATCTCTCAGATGATGGTTGCCACCATTCACAGCTGAAACTGTTATCTTGTTGCTGATTGGTCAGAAAGCCAGGAACTCAGGTTGTGATTGGTTTATAGAACACTTTCGAATTACGCTTGAGTTCCCACGAATAATAATCTGAAGTCGAGGCTTCGTGCGAGAAAATACAGCAAATGTATGAAAACATGGCACGAAGCCTCGACTTCAGGTAATTGGTTTTGCAGTCAGATTAAGGAAAAATGGTGTTGAATGAGCCAATCAGATTTTAGGAAAGTGTAATTAAATTTAATAATTAAAATAGATAATTACTTACTTTAGTTTCTCCGACAGGAGGGGGAGAACCAAGAACTTCTCTCCATGACTGGTTGAGGCGCACTTCATTGCTTCCCTGCTCTGAACTCTGACTCTGGCCGTTACTCCCAGACACAAAGGAATCCATGTTGCCCTGGTCGTGTTTCCTCTTTACCGCCACAGGTTTCCCAGCCAGTGGGTTCGGCGTTCTTCCACCAATGTCTTCAATGTCACGCATTGGACTGCGGTTGTCACTACCTTCGTCTCCATTCTCAGTGTGACACTCTGATGGCTGAACAACATGATGGGGAAGACTGATCAAACTACACAATTCAATTTCATGGTTCCTGCAGCTTTTAGATGAATGAATGGAAGACGTTAGCAAAGTTGAGAACACTAAGACACAAGACACGAATTTAGTTTCAATTAAAATGTGGCAGAAAAATTGCTACGACACAAATAAGTACATGAAAAAATACTATTGGTTAACCAAATTTCAAATTGTTTAAAAAAATATTTATCCATGCATCAAAATTTGGCAATCAGTGTGGGGCCCAAAAATTAGGATTCTGAAAACACATCTTTCATATGTGTGGAAATTTAAGAATTTGGATGGCCAAAAACAACAACTCCTTCGACTTTAAGACATTTTTTAATGATTTAAAATGCAAAAATCCTAAAAGCCTTGTTAAGGATCCCTGGAAGCCCTGAGGTAAACAAAACAATAGAATGACTGAAACACAGAACTCTATAGTCTATAAAACATCTGTCACTTAACATCCAAACCAGTTGGAGCTTTTAGTGTCTGATACTTGCCAGTCGCAGAAAGTGACAATCACCATCTGATATCGGCAGGTGGCAAGCATTCCGCTTGACCCTCGTTGCAGTGGCAAAGTGAAATGTCCTTTTTTACATAGCATTTTTTTAAAAAGGTTAATGTGGATGGTATTTAGAGGCGTGGGCACTGAGAAACCTTTTTTTCTTTTGGACCAAATTACACCACAATTAACAAACACTTCAACAAGTTAAAATAATAATCGTCTTCACACGAATTTTTTTTTTACCTGAGGTTTTGGCACACGGCCAAACATTTCGTCTATCCTCCGCTGCTTGAAGACATCATTCTTCTCCAGAAGCTTCTTGTGCAACCAGTCAGGATGGGGGCATCTTGGAACATGATTGGTTACCTGAGGGGTGGAGGGAGGGAGCAATGTCTGTTAAATTGTCCTTCATACGTATCACAAGTGTCTAGATAAACCTTGTTGGAAGGTTTGGAATTCACAGAATTTTACATTGGTTCCAACTTTCTCAAAATAATTGTTACAACCGCAAACTTTTAATGAATCCAGACAACGACCAACACTGGCTTGTTTTCCAAATATTGACAGTTCCATGCAACGAAAAAGTTTCAGTAGAATAATATACCAACAGTGTCCAGACGAAAACTAAGATGTTTTTTTCTGATGACTGTCCAACTTGTGGCGATCTCCAAAACGAACTTTGGAAGGGAAAAATAATTTCATGCATAAGCCTGTTACTTTCCACCAGAATCGAACTGATAAATAGAATACCAGTGAGCGAATACTCAAGTTTTCACTTTTCATGCTTCATGACTTAGATGTAGGTGTGTAATCATGACCTCAAAGTGTCTGTTCCTCTAAGACTAAGACATTGAAAATTGAAACAGTCTTCCAGCATAGTATAACAAACCCATTTCAGGGTTCGTACGTTTTTGACCTTCGGAAATTCCATGGCTTCCTATGACCTTTTCTATGACCTTTAGGAGATTCCCGCCATCCAACTTTGACCATTTTTCTTGGTACTGCCTAAAACTATTCTCGGATGGAGCTTCTACTCGCCAATACAACTTTAAGATAGAATATAGGTAATCTAAAGGATATTAAGATATTTGTTTACCCATAAATATGACTTCATGTGAATCTAGCTATTTGTTGGTATATCGAGTAGTGTTTTTATTTTTCTTTCGCTCACAAAAGTAAATTGACCCATGTTTTAATACAGCAATTTTCACTTTTAATGACCCAAATCACAGTTCCATGACGTTCCAGGCCTTAGAAAACGAATTTGTAAATTCCACGACTTTCCAGTTTTTCTATGACCCGTATAAACCCTGCTTTTGCCTCATTGTGTATGCAGAATTGAGTCATGAAATTCTTTTCAGAATCTGCCACGTTAGTTTATTTTTCATTTTTATAAAAATTGGCACAGAGTGCAGTCATTCTTGAGAGAAACAATAATATGGAGATATTCATCTACTGAAGGTGATAAAGCATTAATACTCACTCCTTGCAATGCAGCTGGAATGGTGATAATCTTCTGGATACAACTGTTGAGTCGATCAATGTAGTAATCCCAGTCTAGAATCGACCTAATATCAAAATCAGACATTGAAGAATCCTTAAGCCATCTCTGTAGGTAATGTCGCTTAATGGACGTCTCCGTCTGGAAGATTGCCAGAGGAATTGCCCGCTCCGTGACTGGGGAACCATCAGGCTTTCTTGAGATAATGAACCGGCAGCTCAGGCCTTTGTCCTTCACCATTTGATCACCAAGGAACTCCGCTAACCTCTTTGCTGTGCTGATGGAGGTCGATTTCTGGCCTTCATATTCTGCAAGTGTCTTGGACATGCTGCGATTTTCACTGATTAGCTCAAACAGCTCACTATCGGGCATATTTTGAGCCTGCGAAAAAATACACCAGATTAATGGGTAAATAGAGAAACGATCAAGCTTCTTTTACTGTACTGCATTAAATAGAAATGAGCTTCAAAATTCCACTGATAACACTCATGTGGAAAATAAAGCAAGGAAGGTGTCACTAAACTAACTCTTCAAGGTATCCTACATATACTCCCCCTTTACACCAGAAACAACGAAAAGCCAGTGACCGGTTTCGTCAACTTCTTCATAGAAAAGGCAAGCGAATACACTAAGCTTATTTATTTAGTTTTTAGAAGACCAGAGTGGAAAGAAACTGTAGTGTTAGCTGTAACTTTTACTATCATATCTCAATATCTTCATCATCACTATATCCATCATCATCATTATCATCATCACTATTATTATTATTATCATCATCATCATCATCATCATCATTATTATTATTATTATTACATTATCTGACAAAGATGGCTCTGCCAATAGAAACA
>JAOEJI010388306.1:0-10311 GCA_025448255.1 Umimayanthus chanpuru
TGAGCTCTAAAAAACCAACCACGCGACGAATAAAAAATTCCCAGCACGTTTTTTGCCTGCAAACTGTGCTGAAACTAACAAGGTGACAAGTGGTGGCGGAAATTGGACTTTGCGGAACTTGGGACCTCTAGAAGCGAAAGCGTTCGATCGGAAATACAGCTCTTGTATTCGTTTATGAAATACGACCATAAAAAACTGATTTCGCCATCATTTAGAGAATTTTATAAGCTTTCCATTGATATATAGGTTTGCGGGTATCTGACGCGCATTAACAGAGTTAGAGGCTGATCATTGAAAACACCGCTCAAACTATACGGTAACCTTAAAGACCTTTAGATTTGACAACCAGTGCGAGTTTGACTACGAGTACGAATTCTTAGAGAGATTTGACTACAAGTACGAGTTTGACTACAAGTACGACTTCTTAGAGACCTTCAGATTTGACTACAAGTTTGAGTTTGACTGCGAGTACGACCCCTTTGCTTTTGAACTCGTAAAGTTAACAACGGGATCTTCAGTAATTCTCGTAGTAAACAGGAAGATGGCCACGACATTTGACACGAAAACGAGTTTATGAACTCTTGTCAAGAATTTGGTCGTACCAAAAAGGCGTACTCGCAGTTGAAGTATTCGTTTAGGAAATCTTCCAAATGCTCACTTTTCTTGAATGAGTTTTGTTGTCACCGAGTTTGTATTGGCTAATACAATTATTCTCTTCAATCCCAGTGGCTTTTTCTGCCAGTATTCACCTCCATTTCAGAGAATGGTTGTTAAGTACATCTTTAATACAAATGACGATTAATGAAACTGAACAATATCCTGCATCAAGTAGTGCAATAGGTTACCTTTCTCATGGCTTTGATGTGAATGAAATGTTCGTTGCACCACTGGGCTGAGTAGCTAAAGGAAGAGACAGCACAGTCAAGCAAAATCAGTAAACATCGATCAGATTCAGATGAATGCCAAAAGGCTTCTTAGCTGACAAACAGGAAAACTGAAATTGCCAAGCCACGACGCAATTCCTGTAATCTGCTGTCTAGTTAACGTTCTAGAGGGCTAACACAGCGTCAATTTGTTTCTTTAAGTTCTCAAATTTCTATTTGAAAATATCAGACTTTTGAGGATCTAAAAGTAACCTGGCATAGTCAAAGCAATGGTAATAATAATAGTAATAATAACAATAATAATAATATAATTAATAATAATAAAAATAGTAATAATAATAATGATAAAGATAATGAAAATGATAATAATAATAATAATAATACTATTTAACAGGTGCCAATGAATATACATTCTCTGATGTGTCATTAGTCTGAGAAAAGACACTTAAAGTCAGAAGACTCAAGAAAACAGACTGTTCCTCACTTGTTCGTTTTCCACTGCATGTAGACGTTTAAGTAGGTCAGATGGTCAGACTCCGGAACTGCAAACTTCTCCCTCGCAGCATCACTCTCCTCCTCACGACCCTTTGGTCGGAAGAAGATCGCAGGGACTGACAACATTGACACAACCGTCTGAAAACAATGCAACAAAAGCAGTGTTAAACCCCAGAAGCCATTTGTTTGAAAGTTGGTTAAATTTAACCCAGGATGAGGCAAAACTTATCTAGGAACGCAATTTTTTGGCCCACGACAATACCGCAATGCAAGCACAGCAACTTCGGAAATCCACTTTCACGCCAATTTCTGTCACAATTCTTAACTAAAAGCAATTCCTTAATGAAAACCGAAAACGAAGTCTTTTCAGTTGAATATATTGTTAATATGTTTGGCTGTTGTTGTTTTGAAGGATCTTATACATCAACAATGGCCGTTGATATTATTATTATTATTATTGATAACTATGACTAGCTTGAAACTCATAAGGAAAGCGGGAAAGAAGTACGATATGTGGACCGTATTACTAAGACTCACGGTGAAAGTACTTACAAGTATTTCATCACTACAGTCCATATCTACTGCCACAATCACCATCTTGGACATAGCAGGATCCAGGGGGAACTCCACCATCTGTCTTCCCAGGGGGGTCAGACTCCCCGTGTTGTCCAGTGCACCCAAGATCCACAGCTGGTACATAGAGTTCAAGATGTTCTCCTACATTCAAAGGATTGTACTGAGACAATTACAGACTGCAACTTTAGACGGACTATTTCTGGGTTCTTTAACAAAAGTAATTGAGAAACACGTTCAAAATATCTAACACAAACAAGATTAACAAAAACTGATTACACAAAACTTTGGAATACTCAAAGTATGATAGATAAATCACAAAAGAAAACGATTTGTAAATGGAGCATTTGTTTAACAGTTTGCTTGATCAGACCATTAATGTGTGTTCGTAAAATACAAATTGTAAAACTCTATCAAATTGAATGTTCTCATTAGCTGTAGTAGTTTTCGTGTGTGTAGCTCTTAGCATTTGTAAATCGTGTTCTTTTTACATATACATCATAATTTTTGTACTCGATCATTCCAGAGTGTTTGTTTCCGGTAGTCTTGGTTTTCTTTTGCATTTTTCTTGCCATTACATTTGCTTTTGCTGCCATTTGGGGACACTATTCATTAAAAGAGAAATATTCTTACCTTGAATTATACTGCAATAAAAAACTGCTAAAAATGGATTCTAAAGTTCTGAAAAATCCAAAATAGTGAAAATGGAAAAGATAAAACAACTACACTCATATAAATATATGAGTAAGCGAAACATTTAACTTGCCTGAGGTGGCGGGTCCATAAAATGAAACTCCAACAGATTCTGTACTCCAAGGGATTTCAAGAGAAGCACTACGTTCGAGAGGTTTGTCCTCTGAATCTCTGGGACAGTGGTGGTTAGCAGCTCGTTCTTGTAGTTGTTCTCAGTAAAGAGACGGAAGCACTGCCTGTGTTGTGTGTAAGAGAAGGACAGGGTTAATGGCCTCTTGTATCATAATAACAATTTTAATACTCGCTCTTCTTTTCACAACCGCTACACTCGTCATGCCGACGAAGTTAGAAAGAGAAAATTGCGTCGGAAACATTGCCTACGTTGTGTAAAAAGAAACAACGGTGTCTAGAACATAGATTGAAATGGACACATTCAGATGCCATAAGGTAGTTCAACGTACGGCTCTGACACAGTAAAGAGTTTGAAATACTGTTTTCGTTGTGAAGACGGATGTTGTGAAGATTGATCTATTTGGTTGTATGTAATTCGTGTGATAAGTTGACTTTTTCCTGAGTGTAAAGTTAGAACAACGAAGTACTAGAAGAAACTCGAGGAAAGATAGGATTGAAATGAAGAGACTCAGAAGGAAAACGTCTCCACAGTTTGAAGATCTTCGTTACAGATTCCTAAGTTGCAGACAGCAAGTTCAACAAATCAGTTCAAGGATTAAAACTTCGAAGGTACGTATCCAATGTCTGGTATGCAATTTAGTAAATATTGCCTAGTTTGTGTCTCATGCTATTACAAGCTTTACAAGTGTAGAAATTAAGTGGCAAAACAATTGAAAGCCTGGATTAGTCCATGGCAAAAAAGTATAAATTTGTCTAGGTAAGGTTCATATTTCAATTGTTTTGGACAAACAACTAGAAAAACTACTGAGAATTTGTAAATCTGCTTGATACGAAAATATAGTACTTACCCAGGTCCGGTTCTCCCTGCGCGACCAGAACGTTGGTTTGCATTAGCCTGTAGATTGAAAAAATTTTAAGAGGGCTTAGAAACAACACAATTACTTTACTAAACCAAGATACATTAACGTATAACTTTCCGGCTCAGAAACAAAAGACACACACACATACACGCACATACACACACACACACACACACATCATGACAACAAGTTGTTTAAGTTTGAATGACTTCTAGTACAAACTAAAGAAAGCGTCAGGAAAAGATTGATTTCCCTGCTAGGGCTACTGGTATCGCTCAGAATGTATCATTTGGGATATTTATACAACATTTAATCTTACCACATTTAAACTATTATACGTGCTTAATGGTGCTGAGCGGCCAATCCTTACTGGCTACCCCTTCACTTACGTGTTCATTTGCCGCAAATTATCATCTTAATTTTTTTCCCCACGACCAGCTCTCATCTGGTCTTGTAGCTCAGTTGCTAGAGCAACGGTGATCTGTTCCGGAGGTTGTGGGTTCGAATCCCACCGTGGTCAGAGATTTTGGTCTTTCTCCGTGTGGGCCCATTTCCTTTTAAGGGCTGTTGCTCAGAAGGTATCCTTTGGGATATTTATACAGCGCTTCATCTCACCACATTTAAGCCACTATACATGGATCATTATTGGTCTGATTTAGGATTCATATTTTTAAATTCAATGAAGGATCTTTCTACCAGACTATGCCAAAAGCCTCTGGCAAATCAAAATAAATAAAAAATGAAAAAATCTGTTTCAAACTGCATGCAAATAATTTTGTACTTTTTTACTCTCGGACCTCCGTCTACATTTACCTGACTGATAGGAAACACTTGTAGAGCATCCATACCGATCTTGGGGTTGTACACTTTCAGTTTACAATATCCAGAGTCAATCACAAACATTATGCCGTCAACTATAAAAAAAGAGGAACTTTATACAGGCAACCAAAAATTATTATTTATTACACCCTCTAGTTTACAGTAATCACGAGTCAATAAAAAACATGATTCCGTCAACTGCAAAGCAGAGCAACTTGTGAACATCTGAAGCAACAATAAGGTTATTTCCCCATTTAGTTTACAGGTCAATTCTTAACACGATGCTGTTAACTAGAAAAGAGAGCAACCAATTACCTACTAAAAAAAACACATTGGTTACTATCATTCATGTATAACATACATTTACAGTTAACAGAGTCCTTCTCAAACCAGATGCCGTTAATTGTAACAGAACTTACGAAAAATCACAGCAACAGAGGCTACTTTAAACAAAAGGTTATGGGAAAACGAATGTTAGCTAAATCTTCAAAAGGTGAAGGTGGGGCTATACATTATTGAAGATGAAGATGAAGATGAAGAAGATGAAGAATAGAAAGGAGACTGTGAACAACGACAACCACAATAATAGAGAAGGAGAAGGAGAAGAAGAAGATGATGATGAAGAAGATGAAGATGATGATGATGAAGAAGAAGAAGAAGAAGAAAATAAGAACTGAGAAGATCAAGAAGAAGAACAACAACAGCAACAAGAAAACGAACAATAGCAATAACAAGAAGGAACAATATAACTTATTTAAAAGACATTTGATTGGTAAGCATACGAACCTGTAAGTGAGGTCTCTGCAATGTTGGTTGCCACAACACATTTTCTCACTCCATCTGGTGCTTTCTGGAATATCTTGGCTTGGAGATCAGATGGTAGCTGTGAGTAGATAGGTAACACGGCTAACGGCGGAGCTCCCTCTACTTCTTCCAGCCGTTCTGAAAAGAACATAAACATTTGATACACGACCACTTTCCAGCTAACAGAAAAGAACCCAGAAATATCGAGCACTGTACTAAGTACATCTCTGGGAGTGAGGCCAGACCTCATTTGTCGCAGGGTTCCAGCAGCTAGCGATTCACAAAATTTAAAACCTTTTTTTAACACTTTGTAATACCCGAATTGGGAAAAATTAACACCTAAGTTTCCTTCAATCCTTTTTTTTTCAAAGGTAAAAGACGGACCAACTTATGTAACTTATTTCCTGTTTGCTTCCTTTCTCTCTTCTTTTGACCAAAAACAAAAATTATGTAATCTACAATCAGCTAGCTGTCTAGACTAACCTCAGCTAGCTGAGTACCTCATCTGTGTTAATTCATGCTTTTATTTTTGCACTATATTGTAAATCTGGTACTAAATAAAGTTATTGTATTGTATTGTATTGCATTAACTTATAACTACTGTTCAATCATACAGTAAAACAACGAAAATAAACGAGCACCTTCCACATGCAAGAAATCTTCAAACCTTGACCATGAGCAAATATGACCTTTTAAGACCTCAGGGACAAAATTTATGGCTGATTTAAGACGTTTTCAAGGACTTAAAAATACAAAATTAGAAATGACTTTTTAAAACTCCGCTGGAACCCCATGTTGGATGATGATTGTTTAGGATCGATATTATGGTAGGATAACTCTATATGGTAAATAAATCATTGTAAACTAAAACCTTGACTAACCTGCCACGAGATCACAAGTAACTTCGATGTCTTCTTGTCCAGGCATGAACACAAGCAAATCACCTGCAACCAAAGAAGTAACCAACCATCAAAGCGCCTGTATGCCATATTTGCAATTCACCACATTCGTTGGTTTTCAATGATACATAACCACTTATGTAGGGTTATTTTAATACTGGTCTTCAATCTTATTACTTTGCTGTGTCGTAAAGTCATCTTTAGCGTTATCTGTACACTTGAAAGTGTTAATTTATGTGGTTAGCAATCGGTCTTTGTTAAACACATATATTTCATGTTGAAAAGGAAAGGTCACTATGCGGCTTTCTACGAAGGTACATTATTACTACTGTACGGTTTTATCATCACCAACATCATCATCATCATCACCATCATCATCAGAATCATTATCATCAGCATCATCATTATTATTATTATTATCACCATTATAATTATTATCATCATAATTATCATCATCACTATCATCATCATTTATTTGCCATTTCGATATACATATTTACAGAAAAATTAATAGAAATAAAGGAGGCGAGAAGTCCTCAAGAAACCAATAGGCTTTTAGTGAAGAGAATTCCTCATTAAACTGGAAATATTAGGTTAAAAAAGTATTGGATATGGGTATGCGAGTCATTTATTTTCTAAGCAAAAGAAATTTGAGTATTTTTGAGAAAGAAAATCGTTATCATCATCACCATCACCATCATCATCTTCACCATCATCATTATTATTATTACTATTATTATTTTTATTATTAGTATTATTATCATAACTATTATTATCGGTATTCTCCTTACCTTTGGATGGAGTGAGGTGTATCTGCAGTATCTGTTTCACAGCGCCATCTACGTAATCTTCAACAACATTACGACTGAAGAATATATCAACAGGAAACGTCCTTCCAGGAATCTGTTCAGCATTACAAAACAACAAGTTATAACAGACTAGCGTAGTTGAGAAAACATAATAACTGCATAAATTCTGGTTCTTCTCAAGATCTCGGATAAATTCTATGACTTTGTACTTTTTTACTTTCCATTTTCCCTGTCACTTACTTATCCCCCTCCCCACACTAATTTCCCAACTTTCACAGGGATTTAACAAGAGGAGAGACCAATGAAGGTCGCCTACCTCCCAATTCTCCCTACAACAATATTGATTACTTGTTTGTCTACATAAAAGCACGTCTTCCACACAGACCATGAGTATTAACTGATATACGTTCTTATGAACAATCATAATGTTCAACGTGTGTCCTGATATCTCTCCAATATTTTTAACCTGACCCAATAAAATGATTCCTTGTACATACATCAATCTTCTGAGAAAGCATGCAAATTGTCTGCACTGCAGTTCCTCGAATGCCTTAAATACAGTTTGGTGACAAGATTGTTTCTCTGTCAGTTCAGAGCTGTTTAAAACTAGTCCCAGAAGACAGTTTTCAAGGAATCTATACATAGTCCCCCCGCCCTTCCCAATGATTTATAAATCTGTATCTTCCCACTGTCTCCTTATGTTTCCTTCTAGCAAAAACTGCTAAAAGTCAACGGAAGTGACCACTGACTTGCATGAGAACGATTATCAGAAAAATTTCGTTGTAGATTTCAAACTGCAGACGGAAAGCTCAAAATCTTGAATAAATAACAAAATCGTCTGTTACTAGCTCTCGGTGAAGAAAATAAAAAAGATCTAACTTGCAATTGAGACATCTTTTTTACCTGTTATTATGATATTTGGAAAGAACTTTACAAGTCGTAAGTACTTCGTCTTTCACGGATTTTTAATTTGACTTGCCGCCATCTCTAAAATGCTCAAATAATTCTTGATGTTTTGCCCAAAGATCATGTCAGTATAGTTCTTACGTCAGTTCAAATTGCTGTATTTATTTATCTGCAACATTTGCGAAGTATGGTACTCAGCGGGAGCACAGGCAGTAGGACACGTGGTCCCTTCTAGGCCTGGCTCCTTTTGTAGGGGAGGAGGTAACAGTCCACAACACCGGCATTAACCTACTTTTATCGACAAGTGTGTGGGTTCTTTCAAGTCCCCCGATAGCATGTCGAGAGACTAGACCAACGGCTTAACATCCCTGTCCATGGACGGTGTGGCAAAGACGGTCGCCCAAAGTTCAACCCTCGACCAAACCGGGGAGTGAACCCGGGACCTTCTGGCTGGCAGTCAGAGATCTTATCAACTGTGCCAACCTCGCACACATATGTAATATCCATATTGCTCAGAAAAAACTCTACCAGCTATGGACCATTAGATCAAAGTATCACAGCAAAAGCATAACGAGTAAGGCTAAGTGAGTTCTTCTCTACAATGTACCTTATAAACTGGAACGTTTCCAAAGAACTGAGCAAACTTGTCGGCATCCATGGTGGCAGATGTAACGATAAGCTTGAGATCTCTCCTGCGTGCCACAACCTTAGCAAAAAATGTTAATCTTCAACACCAATATAGAGAATACCATTCTTATTAGGTAAACTAGCGAATGCAATGGTAGTGAACAGAAGGGGACCTTATGCTGCAACAGTTCATACCAATCCACTGTTTGCAAGACTCAAAATTCTTAAACTACACGATATAGTATTTCTTTATACTGCATGCTTTATGTATCAATTTTCAAAATCAAGTCTGCCAAAGGCGTTTGACAACTTTTTCACTCGTACTAATTACGAGATATATTTATCATACACGTCTCTCTTCAAAATCCTCCTTTTCTCTTCCAAATATTCGAACAAATTTTGGAAAATTCAATATTATTTTTTTTGATCCAAAAGTCTGGAAAGTGGAATGAAGTTGATGAATCAATGAAAACTTTATGTTTCCGTTGCTTCAAACGGGAACTTAAAGCGAAATTTTAATTTTACTATTCTAGTTTTCACTGATAGTAACTGTATTTAAGCGTATAATCTTTAGTCTTCAGTTTCTGTCTAATTTTGTTGTAAATACTTGATTACTCCGTCATTTTTTTTACTTATTTTCTATGTTTTATATTGTGTGTGTGTGTGTATGTGTGTGTGTGGGTGTGTGTGTGTGTGTGTGTGGGTGGGTGGGTGGTACGGTGTCTGTGTTGCTAGAATAACGATAACCTATATTTTACATTTAACTCCCATTATAAAGGGCACCCGACTAGATTAGCTCTCAAAGTTATTTCGGGTGTTCATCTACTATTCAAATTTCCTGCCATAGTTGTAAATTTAACCGTCAAACTGTAAAGTGGAAAATAAAATTTTGTTGTTGTTGTTCAAGATGGCAGCCTGTAAAGAAATTCAAATTCAAGATACAGTCAAATCAAATTGCTTGGTGTTAGTTTTGTGAAATTAATTATCAATTATTAGCTGCCAATACGGACTAAAGCGGTACTAAGGTTTTGTTTGAGCGTAAAGGTATATGGTAACGATGGGTATTCGGCGAAGTGCTAGAGAATGCAGAGATCTTGAGCCCTGCCGATCGTCGTGCACAGGAGTGCGTGATGTTCATCTAAAGAACAAGAGAGGGTAACCCGATCTTTTACCTAATCCACGACCGTGTAATCAAGATAACGGCGCGCTATGAGCTGTGGTCGGCAAAACAAAGCCACCCTAAATCTGTCCAGACAGATCGTTTTGCAAATTTTCAGTCTAACTGTCAAATAGCAGTCGGAGTCCTTTTGTAATGTGAAATGTTAATGCTTTCTGTTCTTGTGGGACCACTCTAATAATATTTTGTAATTATCCTTCTACGCACCTGCCTGTAACTATGTTTTAACTGTAAAAAGGCTTGAATAAACAGTTATAAAGGTGTTTTCAACTGAATATGATGATCCTTTTAAGCGTCAAATACTTGAGAAACAGTAATATTAGGAATAATAATACTAATAGTTCATTATTAATCTGGATAAAGAAGATTTCTGAACAGCAAACGACCCATCTACCCCTCTCCTAAACCGAAACCAAGACCCACCTTCTTCTCCCTAAACTATAACCCAACACCGAACCTTGACTTTAATCCTAACCTAAGAGAGGGTTAGCTGGGCAGTTATCCAGAAACCTCCATTGATGTTAACCCCAGACTTTACTCTAACCCTAACCAAAGGTTTTCGTTCAAAAATCGAAAGTTTGACAGCACTCTATTTTCCATAATTTTCATGATGACGCCATTAATGTTGACGTC
>JAOEJI010388417.1:0-10308 GCA_025448255.1 Umimayanthus chanpuru
TGGAGATAGACTGCTCTTAACTACCTCTTCACACCCCTTTAGGACCTCGTTTTTCTTAGCTCCTGCTTGAGATTTTGGAGATAATAATAATAATAATAACAATAATAATAATAATAATAACTTACATAAGTTACTTAAATTAGCATGTTCAAAAGGATTATAAATATAGCATAATAACCTGATGGAAGGTAAAGTGGTTTAAAAATTCCTAAACTGACAAACTTGGCCCAGATGTGAGTTAGAACTCGGAAATGTGACCAGGTACTATAACTAGCTGGAACCCATTGAACCACACTTGTTTTCGAAATAAATCTGTAACAACAGACATTTTTAGAATTAAATTTGAAAGCTTACAAAGCGATTGATTATATGGATATCCAGCTTAGCAGATAATTCCTTTACGGTTAGGAACAAGATTTCTATTGACTTTCAGTTGAAATGAATTAAGCATTTGCTGGAACTTGATAAAATATGTAAAAGCTACATATTTTTCATTAATAGAAACACTAAATATAGTATAGTGTTTAGAAATGTCTAGTGTCTAAGGTAATCATAGGTTTTCTAGTTAAGCCTGGTCTCCATCTGATCTGGAACGGTCTGCCGCACGGTCCGGGACTGTCTGCGATCGATGAGTGGCAGACACCACAAATGTTGTTCTATCGATTGGTGGCTTCTTCCACCGGGAGCCCTAACTTTGTGCTTATCTCTTTCCACGCTTTTCTCTTCTTTAATGGCACCTTTATCGTATATACAACGATAATTCTGAATACGATTTAATAATAAGTTTCGTTATCAACACTATTGATTTCTCGATTCGCTTCTACAGGAACCCTCTCACTTGAACTAGCCGACATGTTGTTCGAGTTATGTTTGGTGCAAAATTAAATATTTCCATGATAATATCTCGTCGATAAATTTCAGATTTGGATCACCACTGTTTAAGTTTCATTTACTAATTTCTTAAAATTTCAACTCTTGTTTCTACCTGTGTTTTACAGACAAATTGCGGCGGTAGGAAAATCCCGTTCCTGGTCGCTGAAGAAAATTATCCTATTTGGGAGGAATTTCGAACAATTAGATAGGAAATTGTCTAAATGAGGACAAGATGATCCCACTACGACTTTCCTCTATTGATAGTGGCGACGTTTTTGTGAACAGTGAAAACGTCCCAGAGATGTGGATATATTTTGTCTGGAGTTCGTCTCCATCAACAGGTCAAACCGTAAATACAAGTATTGAGGTAAAATCATACTTTACTTTCCATTCTATACATGTTTTAATTAATCTTTTGAGGTGTTTGACCACAAGTGTTCGTCATTGTTTTTCGTTTCGTAGATATGTATTTACTGTATCATGATACAGAGTGTGTCTATATTTGTTTGATTAATTTTCCTGCAACTTCTAATATACCTGTGCAGGAAGCGTTCTTTCCTATTAAAAGCTTATTTTTTCACAAGCGGCAAAGCCGCGAAGTTGTTGCTGGCCGACTCTATGGCAGCTTCGCCGCTCGTCCTGATTTGGTTTTCTCGATTCTAATTAGAAGTAAAAGATTGCTCGCATTCTAAAATTTGGATCTATCAAAGTAACGTTTTCTTCCTTCCCCAAAACACTGTGTGTAAGTTTTAATCTATTTTAAGCCCGATTTTCACTCTGATGATGGCTTCCGCTCAGGTTGTCGAAACGTCAGTCAACACCAACAACAGTCCTTTTTAGGACTACACTACAAACCCGGACGATCACTCAAACCACAACACAAAATCAGAAATAGCACGTACGGTACGACCAGCACTTCGTTCAAAGACAATGTTTGCAATATACTTGTCAACTTTTCCCACTCCCAGCTTTGTTTCTGTGTGGATAGTGGCAGTTTTCCTTTAATTTAAGCCTTCACTATCCGTAGACAATATCTGCTCTGTAGCCATTCAATTTCTTGTGAAGATCACAATGGTCAATTGTTGGCCCTTTACAAATTCTCTTGCATATAGTAATGAGATTCTAACTTTTTCTTTGCTACTGCTGAGTTAAAGCCTATCACTAATTTAATCTAAAATAAGTGATAATCGTATTCATCTCCCATCATGGTTACCTGTCTTTAAACGTTTATTAAATACATCGCGAAATCTAATATATTTTGGGGTTTTTTCATCCTCAGCAAAACAAACGGCTTTTCTTTCCCAAATCTGTTAGCAGTCAAATGAAAAACACATAATGTAAGAATGTACGCGCAATATTTTGGTCTAATACAGGATTGACATCTTAATCAGACGTTTCTTATTTCACATATTGGCAAAAAAGCAAAAGAATGTTGGATTTATTTTAAAATTAAGATTTCTACCCTTTTAAAGGTAACTTACGCTATGCATTTATTTACTCTTTCCTTGTTTATTGCCTGTTTGCTTGAAGCAATAGATATGACTCGTATACTAAACCTCTTTTCATACTGCACAAGCGATATCTTTTCATCCTTTTCAGAATAGACTTTGAATTATCTTTGAATTTCTAAGTTAACTTTATTTCGTCAAACTTGCCACTGCCAATTTTATTTCAAGTTCTATACACAGTTGCTACCATAAAACGTTTTTGATGATTTTATATATATCAACAACGATCACAGTTATACACAAGATTGGCGTCCAAGCCTCTATAATTATTCCCAAAACCCGTACGAGCTATAGAATCTTTAATATCCCCTTTCAAGGTCCAAAAACATGTGGTTCAGTCGACCAGGTACTGACCCCGTTAAGCCTCTCCGTATATTTTATTTTTAAAAATAATATTAATAGATAATAGCTTTACTATATTCTCTCACTGTTTCTTTTCTACAAATTATGTTAAGATTTTGCATGTGTTTGGGTGTGTTGTGTAATCTCAAGAAATCCAGCCTCGAGAAGTCCTTGTGGTTTCATCCAATCTTCCTGTACCTATAATCATTTACAATATCTATTGCTTTATGGCCTTTCCAAAATTTGTAGGAAAAAACTGGGAGAGGTAATTATGTTTATTGTCACTTTGAAGGAAATAAACGTTCTCAAGACTTACTTTGAGGAAGACATCAGAGACCTTTTGTAAATCCTGAAGACAAAATGTGTCGGACATGCAATAAAGAAAAGGAAGATGAAATTCATTTTCTTTTAGGATACATGATTTATCAGGAAACTAGAGACCCCTTCCTAAGAGAAATGAAAGCACAACATATTTTGAACGCCAATCCTTTACCGGTAAATGACGTGTTCTCAGAGATAATATACCCAAAGAAACGACAAAGAAAGTAGTAAAATATGTAGAGGTAGAGGATTGCTTCAAAATACGATCCCTTGTGATTTTGGAGATGTCAACGTAGGTAGTGCAAAACATTGTAATTATAATTATTGGCATTTTTTAGCAATCCCATGTGCATATCAAATATACACAGAGCTAATACAATTCTTGTCTTCACTTATCTTCTCTTGTCGCACAGAGGCTCAACCCCTTACCCTTTCAAATGCCATTTTTGGCCAAAATAATACATACAATAGAAAAATATGGTCTATGTGTCAGACACGCACTAAAGAAAAGGAAGATGAAATTCATTTTCTCTTAAGATGCCCGATTTATCAGGACTCTTGAGATTCCTTCCTAAGAGAAATGAAAGCACAAAATATTTTTGACACCAATCTTTTATCGGAAAATGGCGTGTTCTCAGATATAATATACCCAAAGAAACGACAAAGGAAGTAGTAAAATATGTAGAGAACTGCTTAAAAATACGATCCCTCGTGATTTCAAAGATGTCAACGTAGGTAGCGCAAAACATTGTAACTATAATTATTAGGATTCTTTTAGCGATCCAACGTTGATATCAAATATACATAGAGCTAATACAATTCTTGTCTTAACTTCTCCTCTCTTGTCGCACAGAGCATCAACCCCTTACCCTTTCAAATGCCATTCTTGGCCAAAATGGTAACCCTTTAGAATACAAGATGGTCTTTTGAATGCAATGGAATGCCGGACGTAAAATAAAATATACTCTACAAACTGGATGTTGGATCTCTTTCTTTTAGAGATGCGTGTAATACACTTCACTCTTGGTGTCTAAAATAAGCCTGAATGCAAGGTTATCACAACAACATGATTTTCGGATCTGGTTAATGACAACACTTCGAATAGTTGTGGAACCTTATACCAAACCAGACAAACTGATATACGTGTCATTGGATCCGAACAGAAAACATAGAATTGCATTATATCCATTGCTGCTGCTAAGTTTTGTTGACATTCATTCCTTCCTGGTACATAAACGTAAATTCAATATTTTAGCCGCTGCATGGGTCTGTTCGATGTATTGAAACAACCATTTAAATTCCAAAAACAGCAGTTTTCCTACTCGTTCACGTACTTGCGTGTATGAAATCGCGACCCTCTTCTTCTATAAAGAGAAAAACCTTGGAATGGAATACTACCCTTGGAATACAGCCCGTGGAATACTGCCCGTGAAATACTACTACATGTAGTGGAAGTCTTGACGAAGATCTAAAAAATCTCAACAAAACTCCTTTTAAAAAGTAACTATTTAAATCCATTCTTAACTAATATATCACCCAAGTAATACTTCTATTTATCGATCATTATTCTATATATTAGCTCATTCACTTATTTTGTATATTAAAAAAATTATTGCTTTTGGTATTTATTTATTTATTTGTTTATTCATTCATTCATTGTATTGATCTAAATCCATTATCCCTTTAGTTGACCAATTTATCCATGCAAATTCTTCTACTAGCCTGCTGGCTGTGTAGTTTAACTTATAGTTATTACAGCCAGCAGTGCATAAAATTATGGCTAATTGTATCTTTAATAAGTACTAATTTAGATGTAAAAATTTCAACTATATTTCTGTGTTCTCTAAGTACTAGCTTCTTCTTGTAAAAATATGCACGAATAAACCATTGTCATTGTTATGAAGGACCTCCGTTACATCACATGACCAGCATGACGGACACACAATGTATGGAAATACTGGGAACAAATATCGGATAAAAAGAGTCTTCTTCAGTCAAGTGCCGTGTACGAAAGGATACTAAAACTTTTAGAAGACAAGTAAGTAGCGGAAAGTTAAACTTGACAAGTCCCCTTAATTATGCCTATTCGCTCACATCTGTATTTAGATTATCCTCATGGATTATAAAGCTCTTTCTTCTGTAAAACTTCTCTGACTGTTATCCCTGTATTAAAACATAAATATGAGAGTAAAATAGACAGTATCTATCTGCTGCACACATGCATCGTTTCAAGCAAATTGATAACTAATTGTTTCTTTTACACCAATCTCACCTGTCCTCGGTGGAGATAGACCATCTGGAGAGACAGTTACTTAGAGTAGCAGTTATGGATTGGATAAAAATTGTAATTCTGTAACTAGAAATGAAATCTGCTGTTAAATATGAAAAGTAACTCCGCTAACCTATTGACAACCAACTCTCTCGCTTAACCTCTGCAAGTTACTTCGACACTGTTTCAACTATCAACATTCACAGCGGCAATAATTTATCTCGTATTTGAAGTTATCCAGTAGAACAGAGTTCGGTTAAAATCTTTAACAGATAACTTGGTCTACTTCTTCGTGAACCTGTAAGTTGTAATAATTATTTCAGCATCCATTTGATATTTTTATTCTGGGGTTCGGTGTTGTTTTCCTAGTAAATCTAGGACCTGTTTAAGGCAAGTTTAAATTTTACATTTGGGAATACGCATGCAACGGGGTTTGGTAATCTTAGAAAGTATTGTTGAACCCACTTAGGTGGCCGGTAAGATTAACCCAATCAGTGTAGAACAGATAGAACAAACCCAATGTTGAGTTAAATTTTATCCCGATTTATACGCCTAACCCAACTTCCGAACAACGGGCTCCTGTAGAGTAGAAAACTGAGACTGCAAAGCGTCCAAAAACTGGCTAATTCGTTGGCTTTTGAAACACACTATAACCTTATCAGAAATCCCTTAGCATTTTCTAAGGTAATGTAACATATTTATGAGGCAACATAAATACTTTAAGTTGTACATAATAAAAATGGTGAATTGTTTTTTGTTTTTGTTTTTAACTGGTAAATCATTTATTCCCAACATCTGGTCTTTCTGAGTTAAAAGTAAAGTGAAGAGTTAAATTCAAAATTGGATGATTTTAGTTTCCATCATGTTTTATTCGTATTTCTTTCAAAAGTTTCCATCGAGCAGTTTCAGTATTAACTGGACTTTCGTGCGACTGTTGACCAAGACATAGAAAGTTTATTTCCTTCAAGGTGACAATAGACTTATTTACCTCACCCAATTTTTTTCTACAAATTTCGGAAAGGACATAAGGAATAGAAATCAAGCTGGGTTTCCTGCAACTACCAATATAATATTTGACAAGGCACGCTCAACACACCCAAACAAACGCAAAATCTTAACAAAATTTGAAATAAAGAAAACAGTGAGTGAAAATAGTAGAACTATTAGCTATTATTTTGTTTTTTTTAAAATATGAAATATACAGAGAGGTTTAACGGGATCAGTGCCCGGTCGACTGAAATCCATATCTGGAGATATTGGATCTTGAGAACGGATATTAAAGATTCTATTACTAGAACGGGTTTTGAGAATGATAAAAGAAGACTCAGAATCTTGTGTCATAACGGAGATAGTTTTTGATATATGTAAAGACGTACAAAACGATTGAAATAAGTAACTGTTTGTGGAACTTGAAGCAAGGAATTGTAGAGGCGAGTTTGACGAAATCAAGAAACCTATTTAACTTAGAAATTCAAAGATAAGGCCATGTATGTTCTGAAAAAGAGGGAAAGTAATAATGCAAAGATTTCTTTTGTGCAGTATGAAAAGAAGTTGTGTATAAGATTTATATGTGAATACATATGAATCCTATACTAAACTTCTTTTCATACTGCACAAACGAAATCTTCGCATTATTAATTTTCTCCTTCAAGCAATTAGGCAATAAACAAGGAAAGGATAAATAAGTACACAGTGCAAGTTACCTTTGAAAGTCTTTAAATGTCTAATTAAAAAATTAATTCAATTTTCGTCTTGGTTTTTTGCCATGAAAATTCTATTTAAGATGTCAGTCAAGTATTAGAACAAAATATTGCACGTCCTTTCACCTTTCACTCTTTATGTGTTTTTCATTTGACTATTAATAAATTTTGGAAAGAAAATTATTTGTTTTGATGAGGATGAAAGAACCCCAAAATATACCGGATTTGGTGAAATATTTGATGAACGTTTAAAGACAGATATACGCCATGATTGGAGATGAATAAGATTATCACTTATTTTAGATTCAATTAGTGATAGGCTTTAACTCAACAGTAGCAAAGAGAAAGTTAGAATCGTCAGAATACATGAATGAAAATCCTTAAGCAAATGTCACTACTATATACAAAATATTTTGTAAGGGGCAAATAAATGACTGTTGTGCACTTCACAAGAAGTTGATGGCTGTCAGAACAGATATTGTCTACGGATAGTGAAGGCTTTAAAGAAAAACTACCACTATCCACACAGAAATAAGACTGGGAGTGGGAAAAGGAAACAAGTTAATTGCAAACATTATCTTTGAAAGATGTGCTGGTCGCGCTGTACGTGCTATTTCTGATTTTGTAGAAAAGTAGGCTTATAATAGCTTAACATACATAATAATATACATATAATCCTTGGAGGACCATCTGTCCCAAATGCTCTGCCTGTAATGATCTCGTTAGTCCACCATCTTGCTGCTATTAATGTCTCTTGATGTATATCCTCAATTTATATTTTAAACTTTGATAAGTTATTTTTGCTATTTAACGTAAACTAACGTACTGTATTTAGGTTTGTGGTATTAATTTTTGTTTTGAATGGGCACACTTAATTTGGAGCCGCGCTCTGTTGTGTGTACCGTACCATAATATGGTTAAAGCTTTATAACTAACTAACTAACTAACTAACTAACTAAATAAATAAATAAATAAATGAAATTTACACAGAGTGTTTTGGAACAAAATTAAAACTTGACAGATCCAAATTTTAAAATGCAATGAGGAAAGAAAATAGAAACAAACAGCAAAGCTGCCAGCGAATCGGCGAGCAACAGGCTTTGCGGCTTTACTCTATGGTTATGGTTCCTCAATATCTTTGAAAAAACTGCTCCCCATCTAATAGAACTTCAGTGCTAAGTCACCGTCTGTAGGGTATTCTGTAGCAGAAGCAAGAATGAATGGAAGTGTCTACTAATATCAAATTGCTGCAGAATTAAATAATTGATATATTATGATATTTATTAGTTGTCTTTGTTTTCCGTATTTATAAGGACCTGAAAAAACTGGAGAAAAATTATCGTGAAAAAAATGGGCAGGAAAAATAATCAAACGAAGATAGAGACGGTCTGAGTCATGATACAGTAAGTACATATCTACGAAACGAAAAACAATGGCGAACATTTGTAGTCGAACACCCCAAAAGATTAACAAACAAATTGTATATAATGGGAGCGAAAGGATGGTTTTATTGCATTACCTGTTGATGGAGACGAATTCCGGACAAAATATACCCTCATCTCCTGGACATTTTCAACTGTTCGCAAAGCACGCCACTATGAATTGATGAAAGTCGTAGTTGGATCATCTTGTCCTCATTTAGATAATTTTCGGCCTAATTGTTCGAAGGAGGAAATTAGTAAATAAAACCTAAACAGCGGTTATTCAAAACTGAGAATTTAGCTTTGCATATTTTGTCAAGTTACAGCTGTTTTATTTACTTCAACTGAAAACTCCTAACCGTAAAGGAATTGTTTGCTATGCTTGATCCATATAAACAATTCATTTGTAAGCTTTCAAGTTTAATTCTAAAAATGTCTGTTGATACAGATTTAATTTCGAAACAAGTGTGGAGCTAGATGCCGGTAGTACCTAGTCACAACCCTAAGTTGTATATCCACATCTGGGCAAGTCTCTCAGTTTAGGAATTTCACCACTTTACTTTCTATCAGGTTATTAAGCTGTATTTATAATGGTTTTGAACATGCTAATTGCTAAGCCTTATGTAATTCTTTATTATTATTATTATTATTATTGTCATAATAGTCGCTAAAATAGATAAAATATGAGCAAAAGGCTAAAAGTTTAATAAAATGTTGAAATCCAAACGTTTTCGACTAAAAAGCCATCATCAGGGAATGATGACCCTGATGATGACTTTTTAGTCGAAAACGTTTGGATTTCAACATTTTATCAAACTTTTAGCCTTTTACTCATACATTATTATTATTATTACTTTTATTATTAGTTGCATTTTTCACATTTTTCCTGGGTGCCAAACGAGTGCCGGATCTAGGCATTCGTGTTTTACTTGACTAAATATATGTTCATCTGTGGAAGACAAAGGCTCTTTCTACGAGAAAATTCAACGAAATAACAGTACTTAAAAATTTCGCCCGCTCGCTTCACGTTCTTCAGAAGAAATAGATGATTAGATGGAAAAATATGGGGACCTTAAATAATATTTTGTCTTATTACGTTTTTTTGCTGCGTTCCTTTACAGGTTTTCTTAACAATGGTGGATCTGAATGGAAGTGATCATGAACTTGCCAACATCACAGACCAAACATTTTATTCTCATCGCTCCTGTTCCGGCTCAGTCACAACCCAAACTCTTGAAATTGCAACATATTTGATTTTGATAACTTTTTCGCTGATGGGAAACGTGCTCCTTGTAGCTGTATTCTACAGAAACAAAACTCTGAGAACAGCCGTGCACTATTTCATAGTGAACATGGCCATCTCTGATCTAATAATTCCTATTTTGTTTCTGCCATGGGTAATAAGTTACACATATCATGACGGCCTCTGGTTGGTGGACGGAGTACTCGGCACTGTTCTTTGTAAGCTTGTATGGATCGCCTTTCCTGTATCTACTGTGGTCTCCATACTCAGCATGATAATGATTGCAGCAGACAGATTTCGTGCCGTTCTGTTTCCCTTGAAGTCCGCTTTATTCTCTCGAAACAAACGTCGTCTGATAATTGCTTCAACGTGGGTCGCTTCGGTAGTACTCCAAGCTCATTCCCTATATGCAGTCAAAGTTGTTCCTCGTCATGATACTGGACTGTATTGTATCATCCAATGAGAGCCAGCATCGCACACGCGGAAAGTGTTCCTGATAGGCTTTGTAGTAATATTTTCTCTGATCTCTGTTTCTGCTATCGTGTTAACCGTCTTGTATTCAAGTATCATAATATCTCTACACAGAAAGAAAACCAATCTTCACTTGGCGAATGAAATGATTAAAAAAAGA
>JAOEJI010388528.1:0-17308 GCA_025448255.1 Umimayanthus chanpuru
AACAAAAGACTGTCTGATCCTCTTAAAGTCAATTGTTAATTCTTTGCACTTGTCAACGTTAAGTTGGAGCTGGTTACACAAAGTACGCTTTAGCTCCATCTCATATTTAAGCCCCAAACCAAGTTCAAGTTTTGATAAAACATCAGCGAAATGGTTGAGAAAATAGACATGTCAAAGTTCAACTGGAAATGTATTTCAGAAAACTCCGAAAAGGTAAGGTAGTTATCCTCATTGGACTACGTTACTTCTAATAATGCGATAAATTGTAACAAACGTACCACACTGCAAATAAGTAAAGACAAAAAAAAGATCTGACTCTCTATTCTTAGTTTGTAGACTGTTGGTTGTAATTTCTCACATTACCTGTATATCTATAACACTTATTATTCTTCCATTAACCTCATCTAGAACACGTATCTTAGTGCTACATCATCAAAACGTAAATGTAAATTTTAGTTATAATACTTTCAACAAAAGGCCTCTGAAAAGAAAAACTCCTCATTTAAGGTGCTTTCTTACCCCAAATACCTATCAACACTTACGAACCATTATTCCTTAAGTGTACTAAATCTAGATGAGAATAATGGCAACCATATTACCTTAAAGCATACGCACCAAGCCTGATCTTAACGATTTCTTTATACAAACTCGACGATAGTCAGTTCTATTTTCAACAAAATCTCTTTCTTCAAACACAGAGCAGCCATATAAATTAACAAATTACCTAATGGAAGTACTGGCACATCTACAAAACAGAGATCTATCATGTATTACAACTCAGATTACTACTCATCCCTCAGTGGGCTTAACGTCAAATCATTCTTATTTTACCACTACCAACAAACATGCAAATCCCATCTTAACAAGATTGTCAACAACAAAGATCGCTGCCTGCACTGCTTCCTGAGAGTGGTTTATCCTATCTAAAAGGAATACTGATATCTATTATCTGACCATCTGATGATAAACTTAAGATTCGTTATTTTGGTAGTAATTATTATTGTATAGTACCAAATTCAGCAATGTATTACATTATTATATATAAACTATCAAACCATACAAATCGCATAGTTACTCAGTTGGTGCGAGACTGGCATTGCTCATGATCCGACTCTTGCTTGGCGAAGGTTCCTTACTGGCGGAAGCTGGCTCATCCCTGACTTTCAGCAAACCGTGTTCATCAAATGTGTCACTTAAGCTAAGAATGTCTGGGAATGAAAACCAGTGCAAAATGATGTTAAAACTGTATCTAGGCGTGAAAAACAGTGCAATGGGATATTGATACAAACACTGCGTCTTGATCAACCCTTAGTCTCAACACGTTATAACAGAGAAAAAGGTTTGTTGCAATCCCTTATATTATAATGATAATAATAGTTATGTAGTAATAATATTTTAAAAGAGCAATTAGTAAGTTTTTTCACCACGTCATATGATGTGGTTTTCAGTGAGACCCTGCATAAGATTTAAAAGTACGCAAATGAATACGGACAATTATAAACACGCATATACATATTAAAAAACGCAGGAAGACTAGTTTTGAAAAAAACTGTGTTTTTTTCTGTGTTGGCAAGTAAGCTGAATATGGTTTTTGAACAACAAGGACTGATATGGTATGTTTTTCGCCTGTGTCTGCTCCAACGAAGGGCTAATGCTCGAAACGTCAGCTATACACCAAACCTTACGGGCGAAAAACATACCATCTCAACCCTTGTTGATCAAAAAACATATTTAATAAATAGTTTAAAAGCTTCAGCACTGCAAACAAGTTTACAAAGCCATCTTTATGTTAATTTCATTTGAAAACAATTCACATTGGAAACGAATATGGAATGTTGCATAAAGGATAAACGGAGTTCATATACCATAGACTGGCTTTGTTTCTTCTCCATGAACTCGAGATTTGACACCTTGAGATAAAATAGCCGACACACCAAAGGGGTTGATGTGAAGGTTTGACCTCAACCAAGACTGCAGTTGTCTGAAGGAGAATGTTCTGCTTATCTGTAGAAGAAACGGTTGAAAGCAAAGTTTTCACTTAACTTAACTTCCAATAGATGTCAAAAACACAATGTATAATTATAATATAGGATTACGATTTGATTATTTCAGAAAATATTAGTGATCTTAATAATGCACTTTGGTCTTCCAATGAAAGAAGAGAGATAATATGCTTGTTTTAAAAGTGTGTCGACTGCATACCTTAGAGAACCCACTTTTCGATGCTTCAGATTGAAGTCTGGCTAATTCATGCAATGGCTGGACAGTTCTAAAAGAAGAGAACGTGAAAGAAAAAGGAAAGATATCTTTACTTCTATTAAAATAACTCAAACAAGATATACAAAATTTATTTCTACATTGGAAGCTTGCAACTTACCTTTACACATCACATATTTTACACATTGAAAGAAAATAGATAAAAGGAACAAGTGGGTCACAGTTTCTCCATGCAGTCAACTTTGATCAATATTATGCATATCTCTTGTGACTGATAACAGGCAACTTTTCATATTTAACAACTGTTTGCTACGCTCTAAAAGAAATACAGCAATCACTTTTAATTAAGAGTTGTAAGAAGTCTATAGATGTTCAAACTAGTATTTTGGAAGCAATTGGATTTGATAAACATGTAGGAAAAATAAATAAATTATTACTAAATATTATTACCAATATTTCTCTATTTTATACCTGCATGACAGAGTTTCAATATAGAACATTTTATATCACATTTCAAGACTTTGAAAATATTGTCATTTCATTGTCAATGAGAAACACAAAAGAAGGACAACTTTAGGGCTTTCCTGCCTTGACTGACAGATAACAAAATGTTCAAATTCATCATTCGTGACGATAACATTTTACAAGTTTCACATACTTTCCATCAACGCATCCAGTAATGAGAAGGCCCAGAGCATCCAGCGCCTCCATCGTTAGGAAAGACTCTGTGCTGGCTCCATCAACACCAGATTCTGACAGAGGAAAAACAAGAATGGAAATATTGAACCTTATTATACATCTATTTTAATGAAAGATTCCTTAGTCATATGGCAAGGCAACTGTGTGCCACTTTTTTATTACCTGGTTCCACTAGCAGAGGAAAAACTAGAAAGGAAATACTGATTGAACCACATTATATCTATTTTAGAGAAAGGCTCCCTAGTCATACAGTAAGGAAATTGTGTGCCACTTTTCTATTACCTGGTTCCATCAGCAGCTCCAGAATTTCATTCAGGTGATGAAGGACAAACATCATGTGATCATGTTCATCCAGACTCTGCAAAACATGAAAGCAGATGTTAGGGTGTTCAAGTGATGTAACTGATGTCTGAACTGATGCACTTTTAGTACCGTACCTTGACATACCTCCATAAGCATGTTTAAAAGCAGCATTCTATCAGTGTCATTGTGAACACTGTGAGCTCTTCCCCCTCCCACTCAATGCAATGCTTGATTCATTTCAAAAACTCTCAAAAAACTCTCAAAACTGACTTCGTTAAAGTTTAAAACAGGGTTTCCACTCATAGATTCCACTCTTACCCTTCCATATACCATTCTAGCAAAAATGCTACCTCAGGCCTTTAATACACGCTTTTTTTAATAAGAACCAGTAAATTTTGGCTGAGCCTCATTGTTCTTAACTTTTTAGGGAATTTCAGCTTCAATTGTTCTTAAGCTGTTCTTATTTTTTAAAATACTCGTAAGAACAACAACAGTAAGAAATAACTCCTAAAGTATTGCAAATGCACTTAACTTGTGATCAGGAGTCAAGCCAAATAAAACACAATGGAAATTCGATCGATCTCAACATTTGGGAGTATTTTAACACTCAATAAAATTGAGTTTGAGGAAAATAATAGAATGTTGTTTAAAAAAGTAAAGTTTACATTTATTATTCCAAATTTCAGCCTCGATTGTTCTTAGCTTGTTCTTAATTTCTGGCCAAATTTGAGCCTCGTTGTTCTTATAAAATTGTTCTTATAAAAAAAAGCGTGTACACCCTTTCCTAATACCTCAAATTGGGTGTGGCAACCAGCAATTTCAACAAATTGGGCAACTTCTCTTTAATGGTCTTTAATCTTTTTTTGTTTGATTAACCCATTAAACTGTGATCCTTACCCTAAATAAACTTCAAATTTGAAATACATAATATTTCCATATACTTCCAGCATGGGGAAGCCTACTCCTTTAGATGAGCCTTGCCATATAGCCCACTATAAGGAGTCCCCCCCCCCCCCCTCCCAACCAAGGGGCAAGGCATTACCCACCTTAACTGCAACAGACCCTTTCTTTTCCAGGTCTGGAGATCTTGTTCTCGTTGGCCATCTGTGATGAAACTTGTAAAGGATTTAAAACTTACTAGACAATCATCAACTGTAGTACTTAATTAGTATGTACCCGCAGTAATGATTTACTAAATTTGCATTGGAGTTGATAAACAAAAGTACCTATTAACAATATCTTTTTGTACTTACACCAAGTTGCCAGTTACATTGTAGTGAAATTATGCCCACCGCTCACCTTTGTGACATGCAATTTTCAATGCAAATTAGCAATTAAAATTGTATGAAACCTGCGACATGTGAAAAAATATCAAACAAATTTGATCCATGCAATTTTTATTTCATGCATTAAAAATTGCATTGCTGGTCACAGCACATGGTGCAATCAATGTGCAATTTCTATTGCATGCATCTTCTGTTATAATTTAGTAACTATGATTATTATTAATTTAGAGCTACATTTAGAAGCCAATTTCAAAGGATACTCTTCCCCAGATACCAGTGTCTCCCTGAATGAGATCTTGTGCACATGTTGGATGTGAAGAAACAGAATAAACTGCAGAGTCCGGACTGAAGATTGGTTCTTTAACTGATCTGCAGTAACAAAACACAAGAAAATATACTTGTCATAACCTGATCCATTTGAGGGAGCAAATGTTGCAGAATATCCGCACAAGACCATCACATAGCAACCTGCACTATGCTGCACAGTCAAATTTCTATTGAATAAGAAATGTGCAGAATAAAATATTATATCTGGGTTTCATGCACATAATTTACCCAAAAACAAAGTTTAAATCTTCATCTAGAGGATGGGATTTAGGTATTTAGCCTTGTGTTTTGAAAACATAAACAGTGCACTCATAAAGGTATCCTGTACTAAAATGCAGCAGAAAAGGCTTAAAAAGGAGCTGAAGTAAACTTCGGCATTCTAGAAACCAAAATAAATATTGTAGACACTTAAGTGAAGTGTCAAAGTGGAAACTAGTGTTGCTGTCCTGTGATGAGTCTGATCAAAAATCCAAATAAGTTTTTCAATCATTAAATAAATATGAGTAGGATTCCAGCTTCACTACCTGTAAGTGGGACCTCTCATAGCACCTTTGGACCCCTAAGGAAAGAAAGAATGAATCCCAAGACACTGCAATCCCTGATCTCACTCCCAGCTCACCTTGACCCACTTCATTTTTGCACTCACTGAGTCTCTTGTACCAGTTAGAGTGGTCTTTAAAACTTGAGTCACATAACATGTCAAACGTCTCAAAATACCTGGGAGTTCAATGTAGACAGAACTTTAACAAGGTTTAGCTTCAACTGCAGCAATTATTAAACTTTTCGTCTAACCAGTTTCATTGTCAAGACAAAACAGTCAGCATTTTCTTACTAGTGCTCTACAGCTCAACCACACAAACAATTTCTGTAAGTTAAGAGCTATCTAAAGTTGCTGGGAACTACTCTCAGAAGGCAGGAAATACTATCTCAGTGACTCCATATTTCTAGTGACTTTTGCATTTGCCATTCATGGTCATAGCTACAAATACAATTACAGCTTGTGGTTGCCAGAGCTAAAACTCTCCCCCAGTAACTTTTCCTAAAGCTGCGACAGTCCTGAATGTGTGTGTTTTTTGTAGCAATATTTATAAAGAAGACTCACAAAAAGCTCAAGACAACCACAATGTATATGGAATGAAAAATGTGTTGTGTGTTCAGACTGTAGACTTAAGTCAGTGAAAAGGTTTAACACTGTCAGACAACCAGTGTTTGCATCAAAGTTTGTACCAAGCTACCATACAGAAAAGATGATGTCATTATATTGCTCATAGGAAGCCACAACACTTGGTAAAGTATGTGATGTCACTTACATCCATGCCTGGTCATCAGAGAGATGCAGCTTGTTACAAGCAATATGCCGCCATACTGCATAGCTGTCAGGTAATTAATTTGAAGAAGCATGGTTAGATCAGTCATCGAATCACTCAGTGTTTATTTGCCTCAGCATTATCCAGGAATTTGAAATGGAAATGGAATCTGAGAACTGACAAATAGATTTATCTTTGTAGTGTCCAACCTGCAGACCTTCTGAAATCTGAATTTTTCTTGCAAAGGGAAGTTTCAGCATCCGGGAGGTTTAGCCTGGGTATGGTTACCATTAAAAGCCCATAAACAACCAGAATGCATTGTGATTGTGGTGTGAGTTTCTCATATACAGAAAATCGTATTTGACAGTGAATTTAGTTTGTGTGGTTTAATCTTGTTTCATCGAAGTAAAATTGAACGTTTGACGTACAATCATCCTGTCAAGATATTGATTTGGTGTATATTTTTTCCATTTACATTGATATTTTTGCCAGCAATCGATTCATTTGACAAAAAAATTGAATGTCTTCTGTGGCTTCTGGTCCTTCTAATTCTGGCCATTGAGCCCGAGGATGACCTAAGCTACTGAAATGTGCATCGATTCTCACCTCTGCCTCTGCAGCTTCGACTTCCACGTCGCTTTCAAAGAGCTCTTCAGCAGCCACAAACAAGCCATAAATGTTTACTCTTCTGTCTAAATCTCCAGAAAACTCGACTGAGATGTCAGTTGAATCAGAAGCCATTTATCATGAATAATCTGACAATTACTTTTGTTACACAAAAAAGTCAAAAGAAATGACAGCTCAAAATCCTTTCGTGCGATGCGCTTTTCAACTGAATGTGCGGTCTGCGGGTGTTAGCCAATCAGAGCACTCCACTGAACAATAGCAAATTTTCAAAACAAAACATTGCATGCCGGTTGTCTATGGGCTTTTAAAATTTTGAAATCGGAGGCCCTGAAGTGTCAATTTCATTACACTGGACAAACATTTTAGTCAAAACTGGTAAATTGATGGCCTGATTGCACTTATTGTCCACAAAACACGTATTTTGAGATACAATTTAATAAATGGGCAAAAATAACTTCCTTGGCTCATTGTTTGTGACAGCAAGTCTTCAAAATCGGGATTTTCCTCTTCCAGCTGTATATGAATCCAGATTCGGGATTTGCATGTTAATCTGGATGATCCCTGCTAAATCGGAATGGTTGGGCACTCTGTCTTTGCCTAGCCCCCTCCCCTCCCCCCTCCCCCCTTCCACACACCGTTATATGTGCATGATGTTCTGATTTAAGATTTTTGGTCACCATAAATAGAAATTTATTTAATATTCAAAATAAACACGTCCGTCAAAATGAATCAAATCTACCAAAACTGACGGACATGTAAATCCAAAATCGATGGCGATATAATTTTTTATCTGGTAATGTGGTACCAAGTAACTAACCTCAACCTCGGGTATCCAGCTTTGCCTTTGTTTCTTGAATATATCGACAGTTTGTTCAAATTCTAAAAATATAAACAACTCGGTAAAAAAAAAGTGCTTCACAAGATACAATGATAACACTAACCATGTATACAATATTATCATTATAATGACACTTCAATTTCAAAACAGAAATCAAATGTCATTCGACGTAAATCTTGTGAAAACTCACGTGTAAATTTAACTTTGGCGGCAAAGGTGCGTGGATTGCTCCATAGTCAAACGGTTCAGGTCGAACCCAAAGAGTTACTGACATTATACTGGAAATTTTCCGTTATTTATATCATGTTTACGATATTTCTTTTCCATAGAAAAACAGAGCTACTGCCCGCCATATTTTGTTTTTCACACCCGCAAGTAATGATGGGAGTTTTGTTTTTGCCTCGTTCCCAAGCAAGGTTTTGTTCCTCTGTCGTCATGGTAACGCCGCCATCTTGAATCCAATGAAAACTGCCAAGTGTATGTAGTGAGCTATTTGAAACTATATTATTGTCAAGTTTTACGGATCTATTTATAAAACAAATAAGGCAAAATGACTGTAAACCTGGAAGAATATTTTAGGACGACTTTTGAGGACAAGCTCCTCGTGTAAGTACCTAAGTTTGAAAGTTTATCACCCAGTTCATCGTCAACATTTTTGGTTGCTTCATAAATCTAACTAAAGTCTAAACACATTTCTTTTCCTAATTTTATTAGCAAAATGCCAGAACGTGAAGATGATCATCTAACACCAGCAACACGTTTACTGGAAAAACGTCGAGAGATGTCTGAAGTGGAACAGGCTCTCGCAGCTCAAAAAGAAGTGAGTGATTTGAATGTGCAGAAATATTTTTAAAATTAAAATAGAGATATATTTGTGTAGTCGACAAGATTCAAATAACAGTTCAATTAATCAACTTACATTTAAATTACATTTTTCTGAAAATGCATTTGACAGATGTGAGGCACCAATCACTGTGTTTTACCTATTTTTATATATTTCAAATAGAATTTATAAACACTGTCAGTGTTCAGCCCCAAGACTCAAGAGGGGAGGGGGGGGGGGGGGACTGACACTGCCGTGACTGGGATGATAATTTGACTTCCATTAGGCACTCAGCTGGGTCAGATCCAGAATTTAGTGAAGGGGCGTTCAGAAAAACGTCTGCCTACATTATCTAACTATCTCTGTGGTTCGACAGAACCACCCCTGGATCTGCCCCAGCTCAGGGGGGAGATGAACCTTAACACTGGCATCCCCAACAGTAGAGAGTTTCCCTGGGTTATCTGTCCTGCTCTACCATGTGATGAGACTAAATAAGAACAGATGCCTTTCAGTATTGCTTCAGTCGTCTATTCTGCCTATTTTTCTAGAGCCTCAAATATCTTGCTTCGCTATCACTTTCAAAACAATGACATAAACTAACAATCAATTTCAGACCTTCCACCTGCAGTGTTTCACTACAAGACTCATGGTTTTGGTTTTCATCTTAAGTCCAGTGTGTGTACTGTCTCAGTGTTACTGCTAAATCAAAAATATTTGAAGATTCAATTTCAGAAACTGAGCTAAGTTGTTGCTGTTGATTGTTACACAAGATTTCCATGAGTTTCACTACATGTTTTCTAACTAAAATTGGGCATTGTTTAACCACAGAGAGTGCATAGTATTCATCATACCTCTTGGTTTTGATTTTAGACAAATGATCTATAATTAAACATTTTTAAAAATGTTTCTTAAACTCATTTCTTTCTGCTCAAATCATGCTGTCATATAAGCTAAGGGGTGGACCGTTTGACTTTTGAGGGGGGGAAGGGTGGGTTCAAAGATTTTGGAAAAAAAATTTCTGTAGCTCCAGTACCCTAAAGTAAGAAAAAAATTCATGCTTGATCAGCTTTATATCATGTACCAATTTTCGACTGGAAAAATATTAACTCCGTTGTTTATCAGTTGGGGAAAAATTATTGCACTTACCAAATCTCCCCTCCCCCCCCCCCCCCTCAACAGTCAAATGGTACACCCCTAGTGACAACCCAGTATTTTTATAACCCTTTTTAACTGAAAAGTGCCAAAGGTTGTGGATGATTGTCCTTACATTATCTATATAGACATTGGGGAAATTTTGCACTTCATCTGAGAGAGATCAGACTGAATGTTGGATTGATCAGTTCCTTTATTCTCGCAACGTATCAGTTTATTTATATTGATAGTGTAGGCAGAATATAGATGTCAAACCTGGTGATAGTGAAATGGTTAAATATATATTATTTTTTGATTGATTGCCAAGGAGAAAAGTAACTACACAAATTGCAATTACTAATTTATAGTTTATATTTACTTACTTTTTTGGAAGGAATTCCAAATGAAAATGGAGAGTCTTCAACAGAGGAGGGAAGAGTTGGAAAGGAAAGAATATCAACTGAAGGAATCTTTATTAAAGTTTGACAAATTTTTAAAGGCAAGTAATAATAGTAATAGTAATAGAAATATCAATAATAATAATAATAATAATAACAATAATATTTAAAACACTGTTAACAATAATAGTGATGATAATAAAGAACAATAGTATGTAGTAATAATGACAATATTTAGAATTAGCATGTACAAACTCAGTAGCATTGGTTTTTTCAGCAATCTGATTGGTTTGCAATCTCTGGCTAATGTTCAGTGTCCACCTCCCAGACTGGCCTGGTTGCCGAATATTGTATAACTTGATATTGATATACAAAATAATTTCTCACTCATTGAGGCAATAAGTTTTTTAAATTTCTTTTTCATTTCTTTTATTATGTATAACAAAACCAAACAATTGCAAACAGAACAGATAATTAAATATCACAATACAAACTGAAGAAACACTGAAGTGTAACCACAGCAGCATGGCCAGTTACTGTGGTCCAGGTCCCCATCAAGAAGGTATTTTACATGTGATCAAAAAATCACATTTGTCATATGGCAAGGCATCTAGTCTACTCTAAGAGCAGATGCCTTCAAACTCAAAATCGGAAAGCTGACTGAACTTCTTCAGTTCTCTTGGGACATTGGTCAGATTCCAAACAACTCAACTGAGTGAAGGATGCGCATGTCACATTTTTCTACAGAAAGAAAGGTAACCAGCAAGCCTGCGAAAATCACAGAGATATAATCCTACTCTCTCTAGTCAGGAGAAGCCTAACAGAGTTATCTTTAACCAGTTAAAGTAAATGCCCTTTGGGAGTTGGGAGAGCAATGCTCCAGAGATCAATATTGCTTAGAGCAAGGCCTTCCTTCGTAGAGCCAGACGATCACATCTTGGAGCAAATATTTACACCCGAAAGCTACTGCAGCTAAAAGCAGGGTTATCATTTAGAGTGCCTGTGTTTCTTGGAGCAGGGCCTTTCTTCAGAAGATCAGTGAGTGCATCTTGGAGAACACTGCAAGACCATACATAGTTCAGCTTGAAACAAGGCCGTCCTCCAGGGTGGTAGTGCAGTTTGGAGTTAGATGTTAGATTACCGTTCAGAGTGCTCATGCATCTTAGAGCAGGGCCGTCCTTCATCCGTCCTTCAGAGAACAAATGCAGCTTGGAACTGAACATTCCTTCAAAGAACCAGTGGAACTCGGAATAGACCTTCAGAGAGCCAATGCAGTTTGGAACAGGACGTTCCTTCAAAGAACCAGTGTAGCTTGAAACAGGAGCTTCGGAGAGCCAGTGCAGCTTGGAACATGACGTTTCTTCAAGGAACCAATGTATCTTGGAAGATAGCCGTCCTTCACAGAGTTGGTGTAGCTTGAAGCAGGTTCTTCCTTCAAAGGGCCAGTGTAGCTGGAGGTAGTCCATCCTTTAGAGAGCCAGCGTAGCTTGGAACATGAAGTTCCTTCAGTGAACCAAAGTATCTTGGAGGAGGGCCGTCCTTCAAAAAGTCGGTGTAGCTTGGAGCAGGTCCTTCTTTCAGATAGCAAGTGCAGCTTGAAACAGGGCCATCCTTTAGAGAGCCAGTGTAGCTTGGAATATGAAGTTCCTTCAGTGAACCAATGTATCTTGGAAGAGGGCCGTCCTTCAAAGAGCCAGCATAGCTTGGAGCAGGTCCTTCCTTCAAAGAGCCGGTGTAGCTGCAGCAAGTCCATCCTTTGGAGAGCCAGCATAGCCTGGAATACGAAGTTCCTTCAATGAACCAATGTATCTTGGAAGAGGGCCGTCCTTCAAAGAGCCAGTGTAGCTTGGAGCAGGTCCTTCCTTCAGATAGCAGTGCAGCTTGAAGCAAGGCCATCCTTTAAATAGCCAGTGTAGCTTGGAACATGACAATCCTTCAAGGAACCAATGTATTTTGGAAGAGGGCCATTCCTCAAAGAGCGAGTGTAGCTTGGAGCAAGGCCATCCTCCAGAGGTAATGCCGCTTACAGGGGATCCAGTGCATCTTGGAGTAGGGCCTTTCTTCAGATAGCCAGTGTGGTTTGAAACAGGGCCATCCCTCGTAAACCAGTCGTGGAAGAGGGTCATCCTTTAGAGAGTAAGTGAAATTTGGAGCCAGTCCATCCCTCAGGCATTCAGTGTAGCGTGGAACAGAGCCGTCCCTCAAAAAACCAGGCTTGGAATAGAGCCATATCTAAGAGAGTCACTACAGTATAACGTGGAGTAGGTCCATCTTTCAGGGAACCAGCGTATCTTGGAGTAGGACCTTCCTCCAGGTTGCCAATGAAGCTTAGAACAGGGACATTTTTAGAGAACCAGTGTAGCTTGGAGCTGGGCCATCCTTCAGAGAGCCAGTGTTGCTAAGAGTTGGATCATTGTTCAGAGAGTCTATACATCTTGGAGGGCCCTCCTTCAGAAAGCCAGTGTTGCTCATAGCGGCATCATCGGACAGAGAGTCCATGTGTCTTGTTGAGTTATCCTTGAGAAAGCCTTTGTTGCCCAGAGTTGGATCATTGAACAGAGAGCCCATGCTTCTTGGAAGGCTATCCTTCAGAGAGCCAGTGCTGCTCAGAGCGTGATCATCGTTCGGAGAATCTATACATCTTGGAGGGCCCTCCTTCAGAAATCCAGTGTTGCTCATAGCGGCATCATTGGTCAGAGAATCTATGTGTCTTGTAGGGTTATCCTTGAGAGAGTCAGTATTGCTCAGAGTCGGATCATTGAACAGAGAGCCCGTGCTTCTTGAAAGGCTATCCTTCAGAGAGCCAGTGTTGCTCGGAGTGGGATCATCGTTCAGAGAGTCCATGCATCCTGGAGGGCTATCCTTGAGAGCAAGTGTTGTTCAGGGTGTGATGATTGTTTAGAGAGCCTATGCATTTTGGAGGGCATTCCTTCAGAGTGCCAGTGTTACTCGGAATGGGATCATCGTTCAGAGAGCCCATACATCTTGGAGGGCCATCCTTGGGAGAGCCACTGTTGCTTGGAGTGGGATAATTGTGCAGAGAGCCGGTACATCTTGAAATACATCCTTCAGAAAGCCAGTGTTGCTCGGAGCAACTGTAAGTCCATACATCTGAGAGTTAGTGCTTGGTGAGCAAAGCCACAGAGACAGCCTTTTTTCAAATCCTTTACCCACTTAAGAGCAGGCTTCCTCTTTCAAATCTCTCACCTTCATCGGGGTGAGCTTCCTCAATCAAAATCTTTACTTCTGTTGGGGTGGACCTCCTCTATCAAACCCCTCCCCACTTTGCGTGTGCATGCCTGCAGATCTTCAAACTAGTCCAGGTGCACATCCATTCCTTTTAACGAAACATCTTTGTTTTAGTTAAGGCATTGCAATTGCGATATGATTTATTTTAACAGGAAAATGATTCCAAAAGAGCCAGAGCTCTGAAAAAAGCTGCTGAAGAGCGAGAAATGAGGAGACAAAAGGACAAAGAAATAGCAAGGTAACTAGCAGTTAGTTGTTTGATTGGTAAATCTGAGAACTGAAACGTTCCTAAGACTTGCAAACTGAAAATAACTTTAACACTCGAAACTATACCTTGATGCATGTTTGTCACATAAGAGAGCTGGCAACCTCGTACAAGAGACTGAAAAAGAAATCTTCCAACAGTGTCCATGCTTCCTTGTACTTGAGGAGAGTTTGTAGTAAAATAGTGATTTCCTACAAGATTTAACAGGTCCCAACTGTTGCAGTTTCTTTCCCTGGTGAAGTTGTCAAAACTCGCGTTTTCTGAGAAGCATTACCTATTGTAGATGTAGAAGGTTGTTTCATGTAAACTCGCTGCAAAACGTGTCCATTCATGTACTTTTGTTTTTCTAGGCTGAAAGATGATACCTCGCTGCTTATGAAAGACAGAGACCACATTCAGCACAAAATGGAAAAGTATTTTATTTATCAGCACTACCTTGATAAAGTATTGGAAGCAGCAGAAGAGGTAACCCCCCTGTCCTTCCTCATTCCATAATAGACTGAGTAATGATCTTCAATTACTCCGAAAATAATACTGATGCGGTCATACTCCGCTATGCAAATGTCTAATAATAATAATTATAATACTTTATGTAAACATACTTATATATACTATAAATAATAATACTGCATCATCATTATAGTTTCAGGAAATCCGCGAAGTTATAGCAAGATATGACACTCTAACAGCTACCCACAAGGTAACACAGCTATAATTACCCCTACCTTAAACGGGGAGGGCGAGTTACGCAAATCGTAAACTGCGATCAGGCCTTCGTGCTGGCGCGATGAAAAAAAAAAAAGAAGAGAGCAAGAGAAAGAAACGAAGATCTGACACAAATCGCGACAAACTGCCTTCCGCCCACTAGTCTTTGATTAATCAAATTATACGTGACCTGTCATTTTTGATCCGATCAGAATTTACCGGAAGTAAGCGACGACAATGTTTGTAATTTTCAAACGACTGAGGTCAAAATTTGGTGCGTTGAAGCGCTGTGCTTTTTGATTTATCACGGAAACAAAGCGAAGTGCTAGAGCCATCCTTCTGTTTCGACCAACCCAAATTAAAGAAACTTTGGGAAAGGTTGGAACATGTGCCACGAGTATTATTCTTGCAGACCTCGCAAAAGGGACTGGCATTGATTTTCTGTAGGATATGAAAGTGCGATAAATGAGAGCGAGCTAAATTTCAGCTTTTCTGTGAAAAAGTAAGCAAGAAAGATCGTTGTTATACTTGCAGGCAATTGTGTAAACGTTATTAAAAAAGGTGCACCGAGCAAGCAAACACGAAGAACCTTGCTAATAGTAATAAAAAAACTGCCGAGTTGTGCCCAGCCGCCGCTTAAATTGGTAAAAACATCAGAAGCCGAGTTTGGCAAACGGGTGAAAGAGCAGTCAAAAGACACATCATGTGTGTTTAAATACGATGATAACGAAACGTGGTCAACTTTGATGGAACTGATGCTAAAATGAGTTGCCACTGTCGCATCTGCATCTTGAAAAATGAAGTCGAAGAAGCAAAATATCCGCATCGCTCTGCCAAGCTGAAGCTTTATGTAAAGCTGGCTTCTTGTTACTTTCAACTGCGCTAGTTTTACTTTAATCGTTGCAGTATTATTTTGCAGACTATACAAGTCATGTATGTATGATTAAAAAGACGGCAACAAATATCAGATACACAAAACTTCGTTTATTCATGGACCATTTAGCATCCAAACGACATTCTGTCACAGTAAACCTACGGCTACACTATTCTATTGAGTATCGATAAACAAGCTGCAGACAATCGTGTTGTTTCGCTGCAGTACTCAGCAGGGTGATTGAAATAAAATATTTTGAATATGAGCGAGCATATTAAAAGAGATTTGAAAAATTTTTACCAAGTCTCCACAGTGTGTACCTCGTCAACAACCAAGGCAAAAGCATTTTTAAAATGTTCAGCGGTTCCTGACTTCTTCCATTTTGCAGAAAGCCATTGTTCGGCACTGCCGAAAATCACTTGAACATTACGCCCTTCCACTACTTCACGGTCTGACTGTAGGCTCTCTTCTAAGCATGCAGACCGAAGCCCTAATTTTCTTAACCTTTCAACTTGTTGATATCTTATATACTCTATGAATGGACTCACAACATATAACACAAAACAGTTCTTTCTCGACTCTCGGCTTTCTTCCCATACAGAATGCTAATTTGTTTGCAGAGTTTGGGCAAAATTTGGTATATGACATTTTTCCTTAACCTGTTGGCAAAATCACAAGATCATCGGGTCGACTTAGTTCTTGCTCCGGCTTTAAACCTTCCAGTTTTAGAACCTCGATTGACTTCCTTAGCCCAACAAAACTTATCGGCCGCCATTCTCATCGTTACTCATTGAAGAGTAGAAGCCGGAAGTCGATGTATTCTGTTAGATAACCCAATGGGAAAGCAAATCTATTTGTCTTATTGTTTAACAGCCAATCAGATTTACATCCAAAAGACGCAGTTTGACGCGATTTGTGTCAGGCCTTCGTTTCATTTTCTCTCTCTCTCTCTCTCTCTCTCTCTCTCTCTCTCTCTCTCTCTCTCTCTCTGACTCTTTATTTTTTCGAGCGCCCTCGAAGGCCTGATCGCAGGTTACGCAAATCGTTTCAAACTCCAAAGACCTATTCTGATTTTACTCTGTAACGATAACAGCAAGCACTACTGGTCAGACATTCTGAGTTTTCCAGAATTCATCTACGGACACTTTTATGCACCAGTCATATCTGCACAGCTCTCCTTGACATTTCTTAAATATGTGATCTTTCAGATTCTGAAAATTTATCACGATTTTTTTTATGATTAAAAGAATAAGTCTAATTAACCTAAGAACAATTCTAGCATTGTTACAAAATTTCAAACGAATCCAAGATGGCGGCTTCAAAATTCAACAAAACAACAAAACGGGTTTGTGACGTCATGTAATGTCATACGTAGATTAACCAAAAGACTCAATGTGAACTAGTCAATTAGGCTGCTGGGTCCGGTTGCTCGAAAGTGAGTTAACTCGTAACTCAGAGTTAAATTCGCTAACTCAGAGGTAAAATTTAACTCGGAATTTGTTTTGGGTTGTTCGAAAGCCGGTTAGCACAAACTCTGAGTTAAAATGTGAGTTAAATCGAGATGAAACTAACTCAGGTCTCGAGGTAAGTTAAATTGTAAACTCAGAGTTAAACGGAATAAAAATTTCCAAGATGGCGATTGACTTGCTTTTTGGAAGTGTTTGTATTGCTCGAAGAAAAAGAAGTTTTAGGTTACTATCGAATTTATTGGACAGATTAAGCGAACAAGAAATCCTTTCACGATATCGTTTTGGTTCTGAGTCCACTGAGTACGTTACGAATCTCTTGAAACCGGAACTCGAGCGGCAAACGGCAAGAAACCACGCATTGCAACCACAAGAGCGGACGACTAAAATCGTTTTTATATATCCCTAAAACGTGTTAGCCTAGCTATGAATAATAGGAAAACTAAAAATGTTTGCTTTGAAAAACAACTGTGTCAGTAGCGCGAGTGGACTTGTCGCAAGTTATGTTAACTGTGAGTGTTTCTCAAATAAAGAAATTTGCTAATTCTTGCACAACAAAATACAATCGAAGGCTGCTATTATAGAAAATCAAGAAACAAGCAATCAAGAACAAAACCAGAAGTAAACTCAACTGAACAATTTTCAAAGCAGCTCCTACTGACACAGACCTGCCAACCCCTGAAGGTAAAAAAACGTGAGAGCCAGCAAAAAAAATTGTGAGATTTGCAAAAAAATCGTGAGATTTCAAAAAACACCTTCTTTTGGTTATTGACCCTGTTTAAATCCGTCACAT
>JAOEJI010388529.1:0-10307 GCA_025448255.1 Umimayanthus chanpuru
ACAACAGTCCTTCTCAGGACTACACTACAAACCCGGACGATCACTCAAACCACAACATTGACTCACCTGGGTTCAAAGCTTTTACTGTTATACACGATAATGTATGAAGTTACTCTAACGAGGAGTAAAACACAGATCTACGTTTAATAAACGGTTGGTTTCCATGCAGATGTGTTTTCAATAATTTTTTTTCAGTTTGATTTAACTTACATTAAGTCACTAGATGTCTAAGTGGTAGAACAGTAAATCTTTTTAGGAAGAATTTAGATACAACCCATTGGAGAAAGAACAATAGCAGTACCTTTTCCTTCACATGTTTTCCCCAAGAATCCGATCGGACAAGTGCAGTGGAAAGATTCTCCTTCGTTGCTGCATATTCCAAGGTTTTTACACGGGTCAGGAGAGCAGCGATCTGTCACGATTACAAGTTCCAGTGAAAATATTTGATTGCAATTTGTCTGTGATTCTTTCTTGTACTTGTTTTGGGAATTAAATAAACTTTAAACTTCAACGTTTTTACTTACTAAATAAACTTTTGAAAACACTAAAATACATGACTAATCTTTCAAAAGATACATTTTAAGTTTTGCTCCTGGAAGAAATTTCATCAAAAATAGCCAATTCAACTTTCTGAATAACCTTCCTGTGTTTACAGTGAGATACAAACTTGCTACAATCCCTATAGTGCTCATCAGAGAGGTAAAATCTGATGTGCTATGACGCCACATCTGTAAGATAAACCAAGAAAGAAATAAAAACTTAAAGTTACCCCGAGTGGCATCGAGCCCACGACTTCGACTACGTGTTAGGGTGTTTTATAGTGACTCTAGCAACCGCATGAAAAACAATTTTGCTTACGTCATTTCTTATTCCTGATGCTAAATGAGCACCAGAAGCCTCTTGGTGATGTTAAACTTCCCTCATTCAATTTTTCCCCATTATTCTTTTTACGTTATATTATTAACTTATTTGCGTATTCTAAATTTTATTTTTTATGGGTTTATGCAATTATTAGTATATTTTTTATAATTTAACATTTCATAAATTTTGTTACTGATAATGAACAAATCGTTATCCTACTCATTGAGCTGTCAAATTGAATTGATTGTCACTGTTACAATTCTTAGTTAACACGTGAATGTTACAATAGAAACGAATAGGTAATTTTTATCAGTTTCGTTGTTGAATATCATGGGATTCCGACAAATCCCCTTTTCCATGTAGCCACTGGACATGGACATGCATTGGTCGTACGCATCGAGGGCTAAACTGGTCTGTAAGATAGGAAATACCTTATATGGTCTACCTTATGGCCTGTTGAATACAATTGGTGTTATGACGTCAGTCGAAGCTAAACATTTATCCTTACCCTTCATTTGGCAAGTATTTCCAAAAAATCCCGCAGAACAGCTGCAAACAAAAGTATCTCCGTCGCTTAAACACTTCCCTCCATTTTTGCAGGGATTTGGAATGCATTTATCTGAAACAAAGGTTTGTTCATGTCAATGAGTTCAACTTGTTAGACGTTATGTCTGCCATTTACGTACAAGGGTGTGATGATATGTTTAATTTTAATACAAAAAGCAGGTAACAACAACCTTTTTTCGGTACATTGCATGGAATTTACGATATACAATTTTGAAGTAACTTAAAAAAAAAGTTAAAGTGCCGTTTTCACTTAAAATCACAAAATTGCTTATTGACTTAGATAATGTGAATATCTAACTTTCTGGGTCAATTCATACAAACACCAAAGTAACGTAACATAAAAACAAGCATCAAAACGAGAGGAGTAGTGTTTTGAAGACAGATCACTTTTGATTTTAAAAAGAGTCATCAATCATACTCCACGTCTTTGCGCCAAAGAACCTTACATTAAACTTTCCATAATGACTTGAACGTACACGAGCATTATGCACTAAGATCGGTGGTACCAAATACGATGGGAGATGAGGGTCTGTACCAGCAAAGAGGAAGCTTTTTAAAAAAACACCAGAAGTCACAAGTATCTTGGAATCTTGTTGATCCAAAATGTAAGTTTTAACAAAAATGTTGAACACTTATGTAAGAAACTAGCAAAACTAAAAGGTGTTCTTAGATCAATCTGAGAAAGGTTTCTTCTAAATGAGTGCATACCTCTTTTTTAATGCAACAACTAAGCATGTATTTCCGTACAACGGAGCAGTCTGGAGTTCAACACCCAAATGTAACAGAAGGATTTTTCGTCTACAGAAAAGGGCTGCCTTGTTATTTCAGGCCTAAAAACACTAGATGATAGTGTTGTAGGTTTATTTAAGAGACTGGATTGGCTGCTCATTTATAATGAAATCAATGTAAATAAGATTCACAAGTGCTTAAATGGACAATGTATTGAGGCAGTATATTAGAGTGTGTCAGCGCAAGTCGATTAGAATCTCACGCTATGGTGGTGTTACTATACGCAGCTGTCCTAGGTATATCTATGAAACGGAAGGTGGAAGAACATTTCTTCATTCAGCCACAAAACTTTGGAACTCTCTGCCTACCGATATTAGAAGAAGCACTTTTACTGCCCAGTTTCCTATTTCATCGGAGTGTATATCATATTATCGTAATTAATTACAAACTATTTAAGGGGGTTGTTGGGGGATATTACATTTGTTTTATTAATGTAGCTGTAAATTAGTTTGCAATATAGTCTAGGGGTGGGTCACAAGTTTATCAGGTTTTAACCATAAAGTGTTGTCCTCATTAAATAAAGTTAACTGTTTTTATTTAAATATTATTGGAAACTGTGTTTTTTTGTGTGTTTCATTCTTTGAATATTTTATGTTTTGCATATATGAAGTGACAGGTCCCACAGCCGACCCGCAGAGGACTGTGGGCCACATGGTTAAACATCGCTGCGAACATAATTTTCTGGCAGAATTGAGAAAATTGTTGTCTAAAGATGTGTTGTGAATAGTTAAACCAACGAGGAAATTTCAGATAAATTTGTACAAATATTATTGTACCTTACCTTTTTTGTCACATTTTTTCCCTGTAAACCCTGCTGTGCAGATGCAATCAACATGATTCCCGTTTGGAAAGCACCGGGCAACGTTCGCACAAGGGTTTGGATGGCAGGGATCTATATCAAATAACAATTCGGGTGACGTTTCATTGTTTGAGAAAGTGAATAATCTTCTTAAATCTATCTGTTCTTTGAATAAGGTCAAAATAGCGGTGTAACGCTGAGAAAAGAATTTTACAGTTTTAGTTATCATAAGACAAAATTAATCTGCAAAGTTTGTCATATGCATCTCAGACATCTCACTTATAACAACAACCTTCGCTTCTAATAGCTTTATCTGTTTATACGTTTTTTCCGAGTAACTTTACTGCCCAGATGTAAGACAATTGAGAGTGATCCAATCTCCAAGGTACAAGAAGTGATCGACAATTTCTTTCTTTACTTACCTTTCTCCTCACACGTTTTTCCCAGGAATCCCGTCGGACAATTGCAATGGAAAGTGTCTCCAACGGTGGCGCATTTTGCCATGTTTTTACACGGATTGGGAGAGCAATGATCTGTTAGGATAACAAGTTCCAATAAATATATTTCATGGTAGTTTCTTTGTAATTCTTTCGTGTTGTGTTTTGAAAAAATCTGTCAATCTCATCGGTGTTACTTACTAAATGAACTTTCGAAAGCATTGAATAGGAGTTGCAATAACTGCCTATTCTTTAAAAAAAGGTATATTTTAACTTTTTCATTTTAACCTAGAGGAAGTTTGTTTAAAATATCTAGTTCAACTTTCGAAATTAAATGACCATGTTTTTAGTGAGCCATAGACATGTTTTTTTAAGTCTTTATGATGATCACCAGGGAGGTTTACTGTGACTTGTTATAATACAGCAAGTGTAAACCAGACCAAAAATGAAAGTTTCACACTGCTCCTAGAGGAAATTGACCTACAACAGCATTCATCTGTTGCAATGATAGTGTTTAGTGAATCTCACAATTGCACGAGAACCAACTTTGCTCAAGTCATGCTTTTTACCTGATGATTAATGACCACCAGAATTCTCTTGGTGACGTTAAACATCCCCATCCATATCTTTCTTTCACTCATTATTTTTAATTTGTTGATATATTCTAAATTCGGTTTAATTATTTACGTCTTTTTTCAATTATTTTTTATTAAATAAAATAGAATAGTTAAATATAGTTTACAAAGAGATTTTAAACTGACTGCTACTGCCTCAACTTTTAGTAACAAGTGATTGATACGTATTATTCCCTACCCTTTGTTTGGCAAGTATTTCCTAAATACCCCGCAGAACAACTGCAAACAAATGTATTTCCGTCGCTTAAACACTCCCCTCCATTTTTGCAGGGGTTTGTGGCACACTTATCTGAAATAAAGATTGGATTATGTTAGGAGGTTCAGCATGCTAAACGTTATACTTGCAAGTCATTTTTCATTACTATTTTGTACTTATAGCTCGAATGTTAATCTTTTTAGAATAGTGTAAACAATTCAATCTAAATGTTGCCCAATAATTGTAAATAAAGTTTCTATTAGTAGGTTATCTAACTATCTAGGTGTCTACTGGAATAAGCAACAACAACTTTATTTCTGCACATACATACATACATACATACATACATACATACATACATACATACATACACGCTTTATTTAAATACATCACTATACATATATATGTTCAAGTTACAAAATACAATTGTTGGGTCGGTTAAAGAGTAGCATACTACAAAAAAGTATCAAAAACTAGAAAAACAAGTTTAATGTTAGAATATGTCAAGATTAAATTTGTTTTAAGTAGTGCCGCTTTGAAGACGGATCTCGTCTTGGTTTTAATCAAGAGTTGCATCTATCAAAATCCACGTCTCAAGTTCGGAAATTGCGTAAATTTCCCATACTTTGTGACATACATGAGGGATGTGGATTGAGGTTTCGAGGCTCAGGCCTTGTGTTGTCTGCACGAGTGAAAGAATTCTTTAAATGCTGGTGGAAGTGTATGGCATTTGCGGAATTGGTACATAAAAGAAGCAGTTTCAAATTAAATTGTGTCAGATAATTTAGGATTCGTAGCACTCTCCTTGGTAGGCATGTTTTGCAATAATAATTATTGTTGTTAGAGCGATTCTTAGTTGACACGTGATAATAACCATGAAAACAAATTAACTAAATTATAGGTACTTCCTAATATGGAAGTTCCGGCTGAGGTGGTTCATCCTTCACATTAGTTGGAAACATCTTGCATAAGATTTGTTGTGTTCAGAACTTGGAGATATTTCTTACTCATCTATATATTCCATCCTTAGTCATTTACATATTTCGATACCTATATATTTTCGTTATATTATGCATAACAACACTATGTTTGAGTTTTTAATACCATATTTTTATTATAGTCAAAAATAAGTGTGAGGGAATGTAGTGTACTGAGTAGTTTATTTTATTAGCTATGATAATTATATGATGTAATCTAGTATTAACCTTTAATATATAGTAGTCACATGATCTGTATATCCGAATATCATTGTAAGTAGTTTTAGTTGTAAATCAGTTGAATAAAGAAGTAGTTCGAAGCAAGACTTGTCCTTGTATTCTCTTTTCACTTTCTTTTGTAATTTGTAAAACGAATAAACCTTTGAACCTTAAACCTATAACTTTCAATGAAAATGTACGAGGTTTAAGAATAATTCAGTCCCCAAGGTTACAAGATCAACATTTGCTTTTTAACTTACCTTTCTCCTCGCAGAATTTCCCCAAGAACCCTGCTGAACAATCACAACGGAAGGTGTCTCCCACGTTGGTGCACTTTCCAAGGTTTTTGCATGGGTTGGTAGAGCAGCGATCTATCACAAATACAGATTCCAATGAATTATTACACCGTAATATTACTGTACTTAGTAATCTTTTTGTATGTTGTTTGGAGGGGGGAGAATTTTTTTTTAAATCTAACAGTGTTACCTACTAGACAAACTCTTCACAACACTAAGAACTGTGTTCCTTGTTTGTTATAGAAGAACTTTAACTTGAAATATTGTAAATATCAAGTTACAAAATATATGAAAACGCGATAAAGGTGTTGATATGATTTATAGAAATTATATAGAGAGAGATTATAAAGACTTTTCTAAAATTATTAAATCAATGTAAGTTGTTTTTTGTATCCAGTGATAAGAGATACTGATTCTGTAACTGTGGCATTATAAATTTTAGAAAAAAAGATGTTACTTATATATATAAATTTTAAGTTAAAAACCAAACGGTTTAGGACTAATGGTTCACTTTCAGAAATAAATCTCACTGATATATCACTGATATACTGTAGGTATGTTTCTCATTTGTTACTGAGGGTGGTATTTGGTGTTTTGGGTGATTGAGGGGGAGGTGGGGCCATGCAAAATTGGGAGGGTCATGCAATATTTTTCAGAAATTATTTAAAAGCCACTGTCCCCCTCTATCCATTTGTCCCGAGGATAAATTTTCACGGCATCAAGCAGTTTCAACGCAGGATAAATTTTATCATGAATGCTTGATTTATCCTTGAATAAGTCTTATCCTCTCTTTGAACAACCTGCATGGTCCTGATGATCAATCACCACAAGAAGTTTCTTGGTGACGTAAAACTTCTCCCATCCATATCTCTCCTTCTTTCTAGTTTTCTTTTTAACTTATTAATATATAATCTCTTTTCTATGTTTAATATCTCGAAAAATTCCATTAAATAGGAACAAACCATTTCCCCTCTCAATAGTGCTGCGCGGACAAGCCAAAAATAGCACAGATTTGCGTGACATCTGCGTGAGGTCGGACAAGCTTTCGCAAACTCCCCTCAAAGTACTGTAAAAACTCCTCTCGGAAATATTTTTTTTCGGCGGTCTGATAAAAACTTTTCAAACGTATTTACACAGGAGGTCAATCTTTAATACCATTACTAAAAACAGCTTGAAGGAAAATAAGATCCACCCCTGATTTTCGTTTTTAGAGAGATTCTAAAACTTCTAATAAGTTTCAACCAAATTGTTATTAGTTCGCTTGCACGGCTTTTTGCTCTATACGATGACAACATTTTACGGGAAAATAATCGCTTGCATTAACCTTCCTTGCATAGAATAAGCCAGAAATCAACAGCTATATGTACCTACTTTAATTATCTGAGATTTTTTTCTCATGGGAACTTCCAAAGAAATACATTTTGAGGATTTGCGTGGACTAGATTTGTCGTATACGTTTTAGTGGCAGGTTTCTCGCAGAAAAATTTCCCCCGCATCACTCCTTCAAAAATACGTTTTCCTTGCCCCTTTTTCCATGAGAATTAATACCATAGGTTTCAATCTCCCTACTTTAAGATAAAATTGGTTTGGAGGGTATTTGTGGCATTTTAGGTACGATTTTCCGCCATTCGCGGTGCTAATTCCCATACATTCCCTTGTCAGTTTGAAGTTTGTTTGTCCGACCCTCTGCGGGGTCGACTTCTCGTGACGTCACGTCCGCGCAGCGCTATTGAATTGATTGTTACGTGATTGTTACCGTTGAAACTAACAAAGCAGTTTTTATCTGTATCCCGTATTTAAATCTCATTGGAGTCTAGCCAACACCCATCTCTCATGTTGCCTTAGGATTCGTTAGTGTTCGAGGGCTAAACTAGTTTGTTTCGCAGTCTCTTTAAGTTTAGATATATTTTATGATCTGTTGAAAATACCTTTTGTGTTATGACATCAGTCGAGGCTAAGCATTATTCCTTACCCTTCGTTTGGCAAGTTTTTCCTAAAAACCCCGCAGAACAGCTGCAAAAAAACGTATCTCCATCGCTTAAACACTTCCCTCCATTTTTACAGGGATTTGGGGAACATTTATCTGAAATAAATATTTGTTTTTGTTAGTGAGTTCAACTTGCTAAACGTTATATTTTCATTTTCTATTTAAAATTTGTCGTTATTACTCTTATTAAATTTGTCTATTGTGTTTTTTGAATTGGACTTTCTTTATTATTATTATCGTTATATTTTCATTTTTTCGACATGCCACACGTTCCAGGTCTGACCGTTACAGGTTTATTCTTAACAGAATCCTAAATACCATTTAATAAAACAGTTCAAATAAGTTCGTAAAGTAAATCTTTTGCCGTTCATGTGCATTGTGTACGCGTTGTCTACTACTGACGACGAGTCAACTCAAACTTATTATTTTCAGTGACTGGAATTTATAGCGGAGCATCTTCACTCTGACTTGTGGGTAGACCGCAGTTCATGGCTAAATCCGCCTATGACATACAACAAAGTTACTCTAACGAGGAGTAAAACCCAGATCTGCGTTTTATATACAGTTCGTTTCTATGTAGACTTTTTTAAGTTAACCTTTTTTCAGTTTGATTTAACGAACATTAAGTCAGTAAATTCCTACGTGGTAGAGCAGTAAATATTTTTTGGTAAGCATTTAGATATAACAAAGTGGAGAAAGAACAATAGCAGTACCTTTTCCTTCACATGTTTTTCCCAAGAATCCGGTCGGACAAGCGCAATGGAAAGTTTCTCCCTCATTGGTGCATTTTCCAAGGTTTTTACATGGATTGGGAGAGCAACGATCGTAATTTGTTTGTAATTTTTTCGTGTATTTGTTTTGGGAAATAAAGTTTAAACTTCAACGTTTCTACTTGCAAAAAAAAAATTTGAAAATACTAAAATATGCAATATATAGCTAATCTTTCGAAAGATGTCTTTCAATGAACTTTTGCTCTTGGAGAAAATGTGATGAGGAACGACCAATTCAACTATCTGAATAATATTCCTGTGCTTGAAATGAGACATAAACTTGTTGCCGATCCATAATGTGATCGTCAGAGAGTTAAACTCTGATATGCTACATGTAGGACAAACCAAGAAAGAAACAAAAAACGACGTGGAATCGAACCCACGACATCGACTATCTGTTCATAGTGTTTAGTGACTCTGGCAACTGGGTAAAAAACAGCTTTGCTTACGTCATGATTTATCCCTGATGATAAATGACCGCCAGAAACCTCTTGTGACGTTAAAGTTCTCCCATCCATCTTTCTCTTTCTATTATTATTTTTAGTTAATACTATTGACTTATTGGGATATTTTGTTTTTTATGCGTTTATGCGTTTACGCAATTAACAGTATATCCTTTTATCTGTTACATCTTTTTAACATTTATAAATTATATTACTGAAAAAGGAACAGATCATTACCCTACTCAGTGAGCTGTCGCATTGACTTGATTGTTACTACTACATTTCTTAGTTAACACGTGATTGAGACAATGAAATTTAGTAGCTAATTTTTATCCGTTTCCACACTGATTATCATGAGATTCCCATAACCTTCGCTGCCATGTAGCCTTGGGATGTGTACTGGCCGTCACGAGGGCTAGACTGGTTTGTTCTGCAGTCGCTGTAAGTTTGGAACTATCTTATGGCATGATGAAAATAATCTGTTTTATTATGACAGTCGAATCCAAACATTTATTCTTACCTTTCATTTGGCATGTATTTCCGAAAAACCCTGCAGAACAGCTGCAAACAAAAGTATTTCCGTCGCTTAAACACTTCCCTCCATTGTTACAGGGATTTGGGACGCATTTATCTAAAAATGAAGGTTTGTTTATATTAGCGGGTTCAACTTGATAAACGTTATACTTGCAATTTACACAAGTTTCTGATCATATCGCATTTATTTTTAATACACTAAGCAACAACAGCACTGCTAAGAATTGCAAACAAGGTATTGTGCAGAGTGTTACTAAACAGAATAAAACGCGCAGTGGACAGTAAGCTTAGAGATGGGCAAGCCGGATTTAGCAAGGGTCGTATAGTTACATGAATCAATTTGCAACACTACGAAACACTGTTGAGCAGTCAGTGGCGTGAAATCATCGACTTACATATGTTCTATATTTCAAAAGACCTGCGACAGTATCCATACAGAAACTTTGTGGAAGCTGCTTAGACACTATAGTGTTCCTTCAAAGATTGTTAACATCCTCAGGAAGTTCTATGAAGGATTTACAGCACAAGTTGTCCACAATGGCAGATTAATAGAGAAGTTTCAGATGCTGACCGGCGTGAGACAGGTGTGTCTGCTCTTCCCCCCTTCAATTCCTTATAGCCTTAAACTGGGTAACAAAAGAGGCGTATGGGTCATCAGATAAAGGCATGCGATGGCAAATGGTAAGCACTTTGAAGCCCTTGGAGTTCGCAGACAATATTGCACTATTGACTCACAGATTACAAAATATGCGTTGCAAATGTCAAGTCACTATTGTCAAATGTCAAGTCAGTATTGT
>JAOEJI010388640.1:0-10307 GCA_025448255.1 Umimayanthus chanpuru
TTCCTACTAAAATAGTTAAATTTGTGTTTTACTGCAATTCTAAATTCAATCTACGAGTTGAACGCGGTCCAAAATCTACAGTATTTCAGTAAGGTCATATAATGACTGTTTAACAAAACAACATCAACTTTACAATAACAACCTTTTATTTCTTAGGTTTCAAATGAATTTACAATGCAATATTTTAGATGGGGTTTTATATAGGTACATAAAAGTTTTCGGTCATGGAATATGGTGTGGGGACAGCTGACAAGGAGTTGTCCAAAGAAGCATCAATGAACGTCAAATACAATTTTGTTTGCGTTCGTGCACCTCCTAACTCGTATTTTTTCAGACTTCAGCACAAACATCTAACTGGCGGAAATTAAAAACAGGCAAAAATTGAAAATTAAATACATACAAAAATGGAAAACACAGATTAAAGAACTATTCAACTTTTGAAATGAATTCTGCTTGTTTGATTCAGTCAAACTTTTGCAATTTTTCTCCTGCAAATAGAAAAATAGTATTTTGTAATCTAACTGGAATGGCTTGAAAACTGACAAGTATACTTTAATATATAGCCTCCAAAAGCAGCAAGCAGTCGCTCTTTGGAGACTAACCTTAAAATGTCGGCCGCTTGATCGGCACTGAGTTGTGTTTGCATTTGTCAGCCGCCACTGTTCAAATAGAGTTGAATTGATGTAGAGACAATTATTGAAAAGAAAATACTGGGAAAAAATTTCAGAGAAGAATGGCGTAACTTTTATCCCGAAATCTTTTCATTTTACTGTGCATAACTCAACAAAGATTTACATTGTTTATTTATCAAGATTTGCTTTTCTTTTTAATATAACCTGGACTGATTTTATCAGTATCAATGGTGTAGATATTGAGATAGAATAACAATTTGAAAATTTATTTCTTTTCCAAGTACATGTATGTCCATGTGAACCTTGGTCTGTTTTCACACGTCGACCAAAATTAATAGTCTTTTCATGGCCAGCAAAATGAACGGACAAACATGGTAACAATCAAAAACTGAAAAAAATATTTACTTTTGTTAGTACATCATCGGAACCAATTATTCAAGGCGCCAGTTTTGTTTTCGTTTCTGCAGACCGCGGCTCCCGGTTCATATATACAAAGAAGTTCGGCGAATAACATTCTAGGCTAGTGTCTATTTTAAAGAACCGCGGTCACCTAACCAAATATCGGGTGCCGCTAAATTGTTCTTGGTGAGGGGAGTCATTACGTGTTCTCGTAATCCGCTTCCATCCTCGCATTTAGTCGATGTATTCTTGTCCTGAAACAATTTGTAGATGATTTACATCTTCCTTGAGTGTCTCGAAGAGCCATTTTTCATTTAGAAAACATGAACCAAACAAAAACAAACATATAGGTGACCGCGGTTCTTTAACATGAAAAGTAACGATCTTTGTAAGGGTGAAGAAATATTAAAAAGGCCCCTTCATCTTGACAAGGTTTGCCACTTTTCATACGAAAATATTACTCAATAACTCTGAGTCGTTGTAAATGTAAAACTAGCTCGAAAAATGACATCAGCCGAGTAGAAGTCAGCAAGAAAATAGTAGAATTATATGCAAATCAGTTTTATGTAGGGGAAATAACACGGTTATGAGTTTAATATAATACTGAAAAGGTTACGTAGAAACCAGGGAAAACCTGACACATAGAATGGCTGCCTAGAAAAGAAAGAGTTGTGTAGATTTTGTAGTTTTAATCGTTAGAAATTTTTTTGTGTGATTTACTTGCATATTGTGGCCTTCATGCAGTAAACAATTTACTGACTTTCAGTTTTTGAAATTTTTTACAGAAATTTCGAAATACTGTTTACTGATGCAGTGTAGTACTGATCCGCTAAAACAGGCTTCAGCTCTAGCATATTTAAAAATGCAATATAGGCAATATAAAATAACTGCACCCACATGTAAATAAAAAACTGTTATTGAGAAATGGAATTTGCACTTTCAACACAAACCAAGGTTCTTTAAAACAATAACTAAACGAATGCATAGCTAGCCTAAAACATTGTCCGTTATAGAGTTACAACTGAAATATCTACCACATAACAGAAACCTTTTTCAAAAATGTGGACATTTTGATCTTTCAAAGATGGTGATGCTTACTCCATAAACAGGTGAGTATGGTATGCAAACAAAGAGTGGACAAAATAAGTTGTAATAGCCAATACTATCAAATTATATTGCTCCACTTTTATCACTGTTTTTTTAAGCCAAAAAAACCGGTTACAGTCTAATCTACTAAGCTACACCCGCTTTTACGGAGAAAAAATAGACAAACATAAACACGCAACTTGTTCTTGTAACTATAAAACATATCGTATTGGCGTAGTGAGAAAGAAATATCTGTTTAACAGAGTTAAGTAACTCTTTCGATTTTCAAAGCCTTAAAACTTCCTGTTACACGAGCAATTAATTATGCTACGTAATATCCTGTAGGAAACAAGACATTCAACATTATTTTAATAGTTGCCACTATTTTATGGAATTTCAGTCTTATTTGGTCTTCAAAAACCTCAGTACTTTTTTAAATAAACTCTTCTACAATTGATTTTAGTGACAAATTCTTACAAATTCGTCCTCATGCACAGATACTGTTGATACTGTTGTTGAGTTATATTGGATCGACACTAATTTGGTCACTGAGTAATAATCAGTATTTGCACGAAAGTTGCTATGACGTATCACATAATAAAAGATTCCGGTCCTGCCGCGCCGGGCGACTCCTACGCAAGAGGAATCGTAAGTTGGAATAAAAGACGAATTCTACGACGGAACTAACGCCCACCGATAGAGTGGGGGTGTTGTTCTTGTATGCAAATTTTAAAATCACTGGACTTCAAAACACGGAATCAATTTGAAATCAAAACTAAAGGCTATTGTACTTCTTTCGTCTTCTTCACAAAGAAGGCAAAGATAAGTTAAGAAACTTAAAGAGTAGAGACCGACGGAGAGAATTGAAGAGAAACGAGTAGAAGATAAAAACAGCACCTTATTTGAAACTGGTATCCATTCTTCGTCTTAAATTAATGGCCAATTTAGTTTCAAGTGTGCAACAAGTGACGTAGGCCCGGCGAGAGTGGACAGGGTTGCGATTGCCCACCCCTTCCCCCACAAGTTTCTTTCGCCTCTTTTCACTCCGGTGCCTTTGTTCTCGTGACCAGATTATCGATGTGTTATTTGGAACTTTGATGTCTGCGACTGTTTTAATCTCCAAGTTGCTCTTTAAAAAGTTGACAGTCAAAAAGTATTGAAAATGAATAACATTTTGCCTTAAGAAAAACGGCCCACTGCCTCAATTGAGCGATTGCCCTCTCCGAGTCTGCGTATTTGCAGTATGACTTTAGTTGGACATTTGCATGCAAAACATTTCACTGGGGGATCCTTTGTTTTCAAGTATCCAAGAAAGACCATCTTGAGATAGTATACTTACCACAAATAATGATTAGTTGAGGGACAATAGTTTATTCGAGCATGGGTTAATTTGCTTTGGAGGAAGCCAGAGCAGTTTGTAACCCCAAACTCCGGGTTGCTCAAAAAGGTGGATAGAAATATTAAGCAGATAAACTTTTATCCAGTGGATAAAATGCCCTAAACTTTTACACTCGTCTTTTGGTTATGGATTTATACACTGGATAGCGCCTTAGTGACATGCACGTCAGTTTGAACCTCAAGCAGTCGTTGCCTGTTTATTAGGGAACTTAAGCAGCTAGGACGGGAACGTCAACGAAGACGGCTGCTGAATTTTTAACTTTCCGTTTTCTTTTTTTCTTATTTGTACAACTCGTGCGTTTCTTTTTCGTTTTACCTGAAGGTGTGTGAATACGAAAATGTAAAAGCTTTGTTTTTAAAGCTGAATGAAGATTGAAACTGATCTGTACTCCAACGTTCACGTTCTCTACAAAACTCGAGAACTGAGGTTTTCACGTTCTGTTTCTAAAGACGACGGCGGAAAAGTGGCCAGGTGGTTGCATTCCCACGTGCAGTGATTGTATTCTGTAACTTAAACCATTGTTTTCCAACGTTTCCGTTGACGTTCCCGTCCTCGTTGCTTAAGCTCTCTAATTCAGGCAAAGCAACATCTATTCTTTATCTTTTTTCACATCCTCCGCGGAAACCCAGGGGCGATCAGTCTCGCCTTTCTTACTTTTTGACCCGCCCTGTATCAGTTCCGTCCATACAATTGGACTGCCCCTGGACTACCCCAAAGGTATGCTTTTGACCGAGACCTACCTTACAGTGTATCTAGAGTTGTATTAGAGACTCGTAAGTCCTGGGATCGGAGCTCCTGCATTGTATAGATCATAACATTGCTTGAAAAACTTGTGATGTACCTGACTGATGCAGTCTAACCAACTCTTGGCATCAACAATTAGTACATCGGAAAAAATGCTGAACAAACTGATTTTTCTATGCATGTCAGTTGCTATGTACTGCTTTTGCAAATAGTTTCACGAGAAACTTTTTAAAATGATCATTTCTCCCATCATTTGATATTTGGTAATCTTCGAAAAATGATCGACTGCCACAGTTTTGATTTTGATTTCTTGTTGCTGTTTCTATCGTTTCTTCTTTCTTTTTCAGTTGCGGTTTCAAAGCTCAGTTTAACCTTTTTGTCAGTGTTTCAGCATTTTTAAATAAAACCAACATACCTAAACCAAAATTTTGTTTAAAAACTTACCTGGAATAAATAGAATAACTGTGTGGGGACCACCGCATCTTGTGTTCTTCCCAGTCGTCGGACGCAATGTGACGGATTCAGTTTGCACTGATACAATGGTCATCAGCGTCCGTTATTTTCTTCCATTTCTTCTAGCAACTTTCGTTATTTTTATGTTTGCTTGTAACTTTACCAAGATTTGTACATTGGAATTGTACTGAAGACAATAAATCGTATGTCGGAACAGCCACTGATCATCTGAAGGCTTCCTAAAATCTGTGCAATTACACAATCGGTTACGGTGCCATTGTAACCAAGACCAGTTGTAGAATACTTTTGGCAGAGACACCCACTTGTGTACGTTACTGAACAGCAGCTCATAAAACGAATGCTAACAGTTAAGAACTCCAACAAAACAGGGTAGATAACGAAAGCAAACACAAACGGAAAGCAAGCAAGATATATAGCAAACAAACAAACGAACACGCGCATGCAAACATACGTAAACAAACAATGCGCGTGCAACAGCTGAAAAGATATAAGGACGGATTATCGCCGGGAGGGGACGGGAGATTGCACAATCGATCCAGGCCAAACAAACACGTGCAGGCTGCGAAAAGTTTAAGATATTTTCTAAAAAGTAAATATTTGGTATAGCCTCCTCCGCAGGCACCTCAGTGGGGCAAAACTTTGACTTTGTTTGGCAACTATGGGCAAAAACCGATGACAATGAAGGTTCAATGATGGCAAATGGCAGTATTGATAGAAGTGATGGATAGGAGAAAAAGAAGCGTGGCAGGGGCTTTATTTGGCATTTTTAGGCAAAAACGAGGTAAATGAGAACAATGAGGGTTCAATGATGGCAATGGTAGTTATGATAGAAGTGATGGATAGGAGAAAAAGAAGCGTGGCAGGCCCCTAACTCGCTCCTCGCTGCGCTCGGCGACTCGCTAGTCCATCATTGTCATCATTGAACCCTTATTGTCCTCACTGGCCTGGTATTTGCCTATAGTTGCCAAATTCTGTCTTACTGAGTTGCCTGTGGAGGAGGCTATGTTTGGTACAACCAGGGCTGGCCTCCGATCCCGCAGAGTCCAGCAAGAGGTTTCTTCCGAGACATGTTTCCGACATTCACAGAGACCTCTCGCTCCGAGGGAAATTTGAAAGCGTCCACGGGGAGGTTGTACTTACAAATTTACTGTACTCCACGGCAGGGTAAACCAGGGAAAAACGTAAACAGAATTTTACAGCCCAATTATGACAAACAAAAGCATATTCTTTTACGCAAATAATTCTTCCACTTCTCCCTCCCCCAAAATCAAATAGTCCAAAAATTACAACAAAATGAAAATAGAAAAATAGGCTAACTAAATTGTGCATACAATAAAATGCGGAGTCGATGAATATCGAGCTCATTCTGCGAGAATCCATTTCCAAGAAAGAACCCTTTACAACTACAGTCCTTGCCAACCAGCAGTGTACTACAGCAGACGGATGCAGATCTACAAATCTATGCAAATATTTGCGTTTAAACGTCCCCAGGGGCGTAGCCAGCCAGTTTTTGCTGGTAAGCCCTGGGACCATTTTATCTGTCCTGTAGCTTCATTTTCCAAAATAAGAGAAAAAAGACGAAAAAAGGGGTGAGAACAGAAAAACTTATAAGCCCGGGGGCTATTTTATCTGTTCTGTAGCTTCATTTTCCGAAATGAGAGAAATTGGATGAAGAAAAGTGTTACCTAGGGTTTCACAAAAACTGGTAAGCCCGGGCTTACCTGGCCTACTGATAGCTACGCGCCTGATCCCGTTCAAGAATGATGCATTTGCAAGTCAACGAAAGTCCATGTAAGTCAACGCAAATCCATGCAAATCAACACAAGTCCGTGTAAGTCAAGACTGAAAAGGCGATTCAAGTTAACACAAGGCCATGAAAGTCAACACAGGCCATCCAAGTCAACACAAGTGCATGCAAGTCAACACAAAGCAATGCAAGTTAACACAAGTGCATGCACTATGAAGTGAACACAAGGTCATGCAACTCCACGCAAGTCAACACAATGCCATGCAAGTCAACACGATGCCATGCAAGTCTACAGAATGCCATGCCGTCAATACAAGTCCATACAAGTCAACGCAAAGCCATGCAAGTCAACGCAAGGACGTGCAAGTCAATACAAGGCCATGCAAGTCGACATAAGGAAATGCAAGTCAACAAAAAGCCATTCAACTAAACACAAAGCTATGCAAGTCAACACAATGCCATGCAAATCAACACAAGTCCATACAAGTCAACGCAAGGCCATGCAAGTCAACGCAAGGACGTGCAAGTCAGTACAAGGCCATACAACTCAACATAACGAAATGCAAGTCAACAAAAGCCATGCAACTAAACACAAAGCTATGTAGGTAAACACAAGGCCATGCAAGTCAACAAAAGGCCATGCAAGTAAACAAAAGGGCCATACAAGTAAACACAAGGCTATGCAAGTTAACACAAGGCCATTCAATTGCACACAACGTCATGTAAGCCAACACAAGGTCATGCAGCAAGTCCGTGGGCAAACCAATAGCAAGTTTAACGCCAGTTGTGTTGATTTTCTTTTTGACTTAGTTGCAATCCTGCTTGTCCCTGTGTATTTGCAATTTTTCATTTTTCACGATGGAATCAAATTTAAATTGTATCATGCCCAGTCAACAAAAGCATAAATTGGTAAATGATCACAATACCGGCAGGCTGTCTATTTGTATCATCTATACTATGAAAATCGACTTCAGACCACTTCACAATTAATGGAATAAGTACTAGTTCCGCGCGCAATTTCAAACCAGGGAACGTTTAAATAATTAATCGTACTTAAACTGAACTGCAGATAGTTCAGCTAATAGCAGCTTGAACATGTGCGACCTAAAGAGTCGCAAACTTCTTAGACGTTAAGAGTACCGTATAAGCGCTAATAAGCCCCCCTCCCCCTGGAGTATATTAATTTCCAGGCCTTCTGGAGGGGTGTGGGCTTATTAGATAGGGAGGCTTACTTGCGGCTGGTGGCTTTGTTACCATGGTTTCTGCGAACTGGACGGCTTCTAGTTTCAAGTCTGTAGTGTAATCATGTAACTTCTTGCCTTTGTGAGATTTTGACCCAATACTATCCTTCGCCAGGTTTAGCAATCGTAGGCCATGATCACGGTCTCTTATCCGCTTGATATTGTTTAGTGAAATCGGAAATTAGCGCCGGCTGCCTTACTCCGGAAAGGATTTCGCTTTCAGCTCTTTTCTTAAAAAAAATAGAAAAACCCTTAAAATTTGGAGTAAATGCTTCATTTACAAGACTTTGCTCTGTTATTCAGCAACAAAATCCAAGGGGAAGAGCAATTTTTGGAGGATGGCGAGCATATGATTATTTTCCAATGGCGAAGATGAAGCCAGAGAATACAGTTCAGCTGCGAAACACTGACATAATCGCTGTATTTTCTGATACCCGAGTCCATTTTAACAATTGTTTTTCAGCCAATGTTCAGTGTTCAACAACTATTGCCTTTCAGTGGAAAGCGTTGAGCCTCCGCTAATCATCGTGCGTTCAACCGCGGTGCAACATTGCAAGCTTGCAATGTTGCCTGCAACGTGAAATTTGCACCTTGTATCAGCCTCTGAAACAGTGGCCTGAAACATTGCACACGCCATTTTCAGGCGGTACACATCCTTTCATGCCAATATTGCGTCATTTGTCGGGAACTTAACCCCATCTGGCCTGGTGGGTGCCTGGGGGGGGGGGGGGGAGTTATAGAGTTTTTATGGCATCTGCTCATGTAAACACATTGAACTCTTTTGAACGTATGTTCTCATCAGTAACCTTATAAATCACTGGCGGATTTAGGGGAGGGACCCATAGCGCCGCTCTCCCCTCCTGGAAACAATTTCTAAAAGATTCACCTTAAAAATATGTCTTTTGGAGAATAGGCCGATACCCCTCCTTCCGGAATTGCGGGTCCCTTTCCAAAACTTTCTGGATCCGCTCCTGTTAATTTTATGCAAGACAGCATAAAAGCGCCAAGCCTATCTAAAATAGTTAGTGCCAGCTCATATCCGAGCCACTCATCTTGCCTGTCTTGATATGCCTACGAATTTAGCTGCAAAATTTATCGAAATATGTTGCCGAAACAATTCGATGAAAACCACAAGTTTATTAACAGACGAATATCCATCGAGGCCTTATCTTGAAGAACGAATAACTTTATTTGTTTGTTCACGAACGATATTATCGTTAATATAAATTGAATTATTTGATGCAACTGTATTAAAAACTTTAGATATACCACTACTCACAAAAATATTATTAACAAGCTTACTGATTCGATAATAAAAATTATTGCTGTAATTGCTTTTCACGTGTAAAGTGTTAACAAAAATCCCCTTGAATATTCAAAACGCTGATGCTTAGAAGCGGATAAAAAAAATGTATAAACAATTTCAAATGCAATTGTTTTATAGAAAACTGATAGCAATATTTAACCCTCAAATGGGCAATGGAGGGGACGGGAGGGAGTCATTTCGATTCCCCAAGGGTTTCGATCTCCGATAAAACAAAATCTAAAGCATATAAAAGTATAAAAGCAATTAAAGTTAAACTCTCAGCACCTGCAGTCCAATTAAGGTTACATCTTTGGAATTTAATTAGATCACGTCATCATTTATAACTTATGCATAATATATTATGCAAGTGCAAGTTTGAACATAAATTCGTACATTTTTTGACAAAATTCGTTCTATTTTTTTTCATTTTCTTTTCTAATACACACATGTTTTCCTACTGAAACATATAAAAACATGTTTTCTAGATAGATTTAATTCATGAAAAATTTGTTGCGGTTTTACGAAAAATCCAAGATGACAGTCTGAAGATAGTGGACAAACGGAAAAGCCCTGTGACTTAACCTAAATGGACATGGGTCAACTTGACCCTCACACATACGAAAATTGGCCATTTGACATGCAGGCAATGTTTGACTAGCTAATTAGTTTGCACGCAGCACAATTTTCAATTATAGAGCTATTGCTGTGGGGAAAAAAAACATCGCACAACATATGCGCTTCCTCCTCTTGGCCAAAAGAAAAAAGAAATTAAAGCAAACTCGACTAAATTAAAAAATCCAGAAACCCATTGTTCCCAAATTTCCATAACCCCTGAAGCTTTACAAAACATCTTAAAAAATGCCAAGCAACGGAAACTGCAGAGGACAAAAAAACAACTGAAGATGATTAGAAAGTATTTTGATAAACGTTGTGAACGGCCATAACGGCAGGTGAAATGTATCGATCATGCGCAGAGCAATTTAAGGGTTTTTGTTGTCAGTCACAACCTCTATTTACATTATTCTTTGACATATTTTGAAATTAATCATTATATTCTTTCAAATATTGTCGTTTTTTTTCCTCTTTACCCAATTAACCGTGTTTCTATAAGTCGTGTACATTTACCCGGAAGCTGAAACCCTGTATACCTTAACCTGCACATGATTGTCAGGAAAGTGGCTTATAGGCGAATCGTTCGTGACGTCATTGTTTACATTTTGCTTCATTAGCATACGTGCCTGAGTTTCTTAATGAGCAATTAAATAATCAGTTGTGAATA